>JANHFT010000605.1:180240-191647 GCA_032467955.1 Pseudoxenodon macrops | reverse complement strand
AAAGTATGTGTATGTATATATTCTTTGTAGATAAAACCACTATTTAAATACAAACCTCTGTTTACTGTAATTGCTCCTGAGTTGTTTCACATAGTCATACTGTGCGCACTCTGACACATTTACTATGGTATGGTGTGGTGTGGTGTGGTGTGGTGTGGTATGGTATGGCATGCAAGGTGGTTTAGTATGTTAGTATAAAATTTCTATACTTCTCCATAATTTTCTCTTTATTGCAAAATCATTCTTGTTTCCACATCCGTCCAGATTTTTTTTTTTGCTTTTTAAAACCTCTCACTTCTCTCTTTCTGAAGCTCTTATCACTACCCTCCATCCATGACTTTCTCAAGTTTGCTCTTCCTTTCAATCTGTTTACTCAGTATGCTGCATGCACTTCACTCGGGCTCATTTTCATGGTGTCGCTATCAGGGTATGCACATCTGTCCCATTTCATTTTGTTCTGTTTCTCTTTTTTTTTAGCTGCTAATTCCCTCTCCCCCCCATATAATCAATTTTTGTGCAACTTTATATACACATACTTTGTGCATGAAAATTTTTGGAATTATGAAGCATGAAACTATATTCTGTAAATGTCGGATTTTAGACTATCTCGTCCTTTTTGGTTTTTCTAAAGTAGAAATTTGGGCCAAATGAATTTGTCATTTCTCCCTAATTAGAAGCATTTTATTTGTGTGCAGTTAATAGCATACCAGAGTCATATGATTTATTTTAGAGCACTGCTTTTTTCACTATCAAACTGCCTTCCAAATTTTAATTACCAATGGAACCCATCTGGATGATCATCTTTTCTAGCTCTGTTCTCAAAAAAGAAAAAAAAATATTGATATTTCTTAAATACAATATCACTAGAAAAGAACTTCCTTTCAAACAGGCGCGTTCTCTCATATTGTGAGTTCATATAGTCACTTAATGTATTGTTTCTCTCTATTTCGCGAGCTAAAAAACACACACAGTGCTTTAAATTATGCAATAGTGTGTGCATGAAATATTGTAACATCCCAAACTATGTGTGCCACTGCTGTCTATTCCTGCCACCTGGAACGGGCCAAAAATGGGACACGCGGAGGATGAAAATGGGGTGCACGGAGGCGGCAATAGGCTGCAAGCAGCGATGGGTGGCAACAGTGGCGGTGGGCAGTGGCGATCCCTGCAGCCTGGAACAGCTAATCAGCGGTATTCCAGGAGACCAATCCAAATGCTAATCAGCTGCTCGTGCTAAATCAGGCTGTGCTGAAGCTGACCAGGCTGTTTGCTGTTTGCTGCATGGAGGCAAATTGCTGGGAGGCAGATGCCAAAGGGTGGGGTCCGGTGGGTGGGCGGGGCTTCAGCAACATTCGCTGTATAAGACGCACAGACATTTCCACCCACTTTTGGGGGTGAAAAAGTGTGTCTTATACACCGAAAAATACGGTACTTATACATATATACATACATAACTCACTTATCAACTGCCTTGCTTAGCAATGGAAATTTTGATCCCGACAGTGGTTGTAAGTTGAAGACTACCTGTACTCTATTTCTCTCCAAGAAGACAATATTGAGGTTGACTTGAAAGCTTCTTTAACTGAATGCCTTGCTAGATGGCAGTACCTATTTGACCTTGGCTGACTTCCAAAACCTAAATACCGTACCATTAAACCAGATGAATACCTGGGTAGGAGACCTAAAGAGAACTGTATATGGCTGGCTGTAGATTGGACTGAAGTCAAGACAACAAACTCCTAGAAGGAGCAATGGCTTGAAAGCATATGCAAATATCAGTGTAACATGGCATCGCAGTTTTTTGAAAGCAAAACCAAGGATCAAACATCATAACATTCCTGGCATAAGATTTTAATATGTTTAAGAACATAAGAGCCTTTTGCAAAAAGAAAGAAAATCGTGGGAACAGTGCTGCAGGCGACAAATATTGGCAAGTATTGGGGAGGAAAGAGAAATCTTTGTGAGGGGGAAATAACAAACTGGCAGTGAAAAGCACAAGATCAAAGACAGTAGGAAAGTAATATTAGGCATTTATGTCTATAATATAAGGGGCCTGCCTTAATTATGTAAGATGAGAAATATATTTAATGTTTATCCATTTCCCCCCTTTTAACAACCCTGTAATCCCTTGCATCAAGGTGGAGTTGGGGGCGACTGATTGGAGCTCAAGTGTTTACTGCTCTTCCTGATGCCTATGGGGAGTATGCAGCAGATAATTGCTCATTGCACCCAGAGAAATAGATAGCTGCCGCTACCTAGGATTGAACTCACAGCTTCCTGATTTTGAGGTGAGAGCTCCATTTCTAGGTTACTGCGCCACTCATTTTTCCATTAGTTTTCTGACATTTCTATCGTGTGTACATTTGATGCACATTGAACAGGAGATAATTGCTGCTTGTATTCTCATTCTTCCGTACCTGTGACATTTGGAGGCTAACCATCAGAAATCATGGATGGATACCAAAGATCAAAGCCTTATCTCTTGAGAAAATGTAGATCCAATTTTAATTTTGGAAACTGGAATCTTTTTTTTAAAAAAAATTCCGGACAGCCTTCATCCTCCCCACCCCAGTATTCTGCTGAGTCCCAATTATTGTTAAATTGAGAAGACCCAGAGGAAGGCCCATTTCAGTAGGCATGAAATGTATGTAAAACATCAATGCACAAATCATGAATCACTTTTGAAGTTAGTTTGCCATGAGCAGAAATGGTAGCTGTGACAGCTTGTGTGCAGCCAAGGCTTCCTGCTTGCTGTTCGTGTATTTACGCAGAAACCCAAACAAATGCTGTGTGCTAGTTTTTGCTAATAAAGAGAAGCACAGGAAGCTGCAATCCTAGGAAGCTTCTGCATAACAGAGAGAGAGAGAGAGACAAGAGAGAGAGATGAGAGAGAGAGAAGAGAGAGAGAGACAAGAGATAGATGAGAGAAAGGCGAGAGAGAGAGAGGGGAAAGAGAGAGAGAGAGAAAAGAGAGAGACAAGAGAGAGAGATGAGAGAGAGAGACGCGAGAGAGAGACAAGAGATAGATGAGAGAAAGGCGAGAGAGAGAGAGTGGAAAGAGAGAGAGAGAGAAAAGAGAGAGACAAGAGAGACGAGAGAGATAAGAGAGAGAGAGACAAGAGAGACAAGAGAGAGACGAGAGAGAAAGAGACGAGAGAGAGACAAGAGATAGACAAGAAAGACAAGAGAGAGATAGAGAGCGAAAAGAGAGAAAGGAGAGAAAAGAGAGAGAGGAGAGAGAGGAGAGATAGAAAAAAGAGAGAGAAAGACGAGAGAGAGAGAGAGAGAGAGAGAGAGAGAGAGAGAGAGAGAGAATAACTGCATTACTTAGTGACAGAAATTTCAGGTCCCAATTACTCATTACATTATTAGGCAAGAATTACCTCATGTTATAGAGCAGGGCTGTCAAACTCGTGGCCCATGGGCTGGATGTGTCACCTGCTGGCCACACCCATGCCTGGTTTAGCAAAGGGGGAAAAAGTCCTGATATGTCATGTGACATTGCCGTGATGATGCAAGTTTGACACCCCTGTTATAGAGGACACATATTTAGCCTAACAGAAAATACTTCTGCTAGTTAATTCGGCTTCATCACCGAGCCATGGTGGTGCAGTGGTTAGAGTGCAGTACTGCAGGCTACTTCTGCTGACTGCCGGCTGACTGCAATTTGATAGTTCAAATCTGACCAGGCTCAAGGTTGACTCAGCCTTCCATCCTTCAGTCACTCTACAGCTTAGGATCACAAGCATGCCATTTCTTGAAATGGAGAAAAGAGATAGCTTGGCTTCTCTAGCCATAAATAATGTTGCTGGTTCTGCTGAGGACCATGACTGGAAAGTCAAAACCAGATACTGTCTTTTTTTTTTAATCTGAAGTTATATTTTGTGCTGTATGTCTATCAAAACCTGTGAACCACAGAAAGCTCTGATCACAGTCCAGCCTGCTGTACAGCTGAAAACATTTTGAATTATGCAAATGTTTAACAGATATTTTGAGCTGTCACATTTTTCAATTTTCATTAACCGAGTTCATCACTTAAACTGATATATGACTGTACTGTTGGACAGAAGGAAAGGGAGATGAGATTAATGCATGAAGAAGAGAAAAAAACATGTTTAAAAACATGTGTGCTATCACTTAGCAACAAACAGGACTCCTGATTTTCTTTATAGTTTGGGGACTTAATTCATGGGTGGGGAAAATGTATAGAACATTTATTCAGTTTATTCAGAAGGAAGTCTCATTATGTATGATTGGGCTTACAGAACCTCAAAGGTCTAGTTTATTGCTTACATTATCCAGCCCACTCCATATTTAAAGAAGCAATTGCATTCTAGAAGTTTCTGTATTTATGAATGGAACCCAGTGTCAGCGTTCCAAATATCATCCAGAACTAAATCAGACTCCAAGGCAAAGCATTCCTCAAAGTTCCAATTTATTAAGAGAGACAAGTTGGCACATCTGTGAAAACCCGAATCTGAGGATTCCCAGGTTTTCACCACCCAGTTGAAAGTTGAAAGTCTTGCCCTCACACCCACAGGTCCGTCACATGGTCCAATCATTCACTGCCATGCTGGCAAGTTCGCCCATCTAGTTCCAGTTAGGTGCAAAGACAAAGGATGACCTTGGCATTCTAGAAAGAATGTTGTTATGGCTACATATCTCCAACTCCATACTATTCCCCCCTCCCATTTTCCCACACTAGAAAATCCATAGTAGAATAATAGAAAGTGTGGCAGGCCAAAGATCCAACAGAATATAGTTGTAGGCCTGACAGTGACTACATCTACATCATATTCCAAGGTGCCCTATGATCTCCATTATTTTTGCTACCTACATTATTGTTCAAAAACACTGCACACAAAACCAATAAAAAACTTGCTTAGTTGGATTTCCTTTCTCTTTTCATAGTTTGTATGGAAGAAGAGCCAAGCCATCTTCCCCTTGGAGTCTCCATTAAGAACTTGGTGAAAGTTTACCGTGGTGGCAAGAAGTTGGCTATAGATGGTCTGACACTGAATTTCTATGAAGGGCAAATAACCTCCTTCTTAGGGCACAATGGAGCTGGAAAAACTACCACAATGTAAGAGGGAAATTTGTTAAAGAAGAAGAAATGACATCTTGATACATAGTTGACTCTGTCATGTTGGAAACTAACTCCTTTTCTATTATGTTTAGGTCCATTTTGACTGGCTTATTCCCCCCAACCTCAGGCACAGCCTTCATCCTGGGTAAAGATATCCGTTCTGAACTCAGCAGTATCCGAAAGAATCTGGGTGTTTGTCCTCAACACAATGTCTTGTTTGATGAGTGAGTCACTTTTCCAATCACAATTCCCTTGTATATCTATCTACTTGTTAGGAAAATGCATAGGGTTATGATGGGAGATGATGGTGGTAGGGAGGGAGTATACATTTGCCCATATGTCTGGTGGCACATGGGTTGGAATGCCATATTGCAGGCTAACTCTGCTCACAGTCTGGAATTCGATCCTGACGGGCTCAAGGTTGACTCAGCCTTCCATCCTTACGAGGTAGGTAAAATAAGGACCCGGATTGTTGGAGGAAATATGCTGACTCTATAAACCACTCAGAAAGTGCTGTGAAGCACTAAGGGGTTGTCAATAAGTCTGAGTGCTATTGCTATATGAATATCATCCGTTTTAATGTTGGCTAGTCCACCAAGTTCATGTCCTGTAGGATGTATTGCTTTGCTTCAAAAATGTCCTCAAATTCTTGAGCTGCTTCAGAAAAAAACCATGATGGAATATTTAGGTAGGAACGGCACTAAATAGAAAACATACCAGAATCACATTTTTTCCCCCCCAAACAGAACAGTTGTGTACTGTGTTGTGACACAGTAAATAAAGGCTTTCTAATGCATGTTTAGGTTATTTTTATTGACTGTTCCTGGAACTGGGTCCAGATAATAAATCGTGGGTAGTTTCATCTGTAGTACGTTTATTGTTTTCTGTAAATACCAGTGCTTGGAACTTTTGGAAGAAACCAGAAGATAAAGAGCAAGGCTAAGCAGTGGCTTCAACCCCTGGTTTATTTTGAGAGGAATAATCCTCCAACCATGATTCATGCTTTGTATTACACAATTATCTCATATCACCCTCCATGGATGATTAGATGTATCTGCTGCTTGTAGGGAATATTAGCAGGCAGGATTAATGCATTGATAAGCCATAATTTGGCTTTTTGATGTTGTTGTGTCAGCCCCATTTGCTCCCTGTAAATAGATTTACTGCCCACTGAAGCATGGTAAGCGAAGGGGAGGAATAGTGATTTCTTTCCCTTGGCAAAGAGAGTTTTGTGCAAGAACTCATTTATATTTACAAGATAGAGCCCTTTTGTTTTCATTTGCTGACTGTGTAACTAAATGGGATTGTTGGCAACTTTCTTCAGATGTTCTGACTCCCCCAGATATACTCAGAAGTTGTGTGTGTTCACCCCAAGTGATACAGCAGTTTTCTTAAAATGGCTTTTTCTCCTGTAACCCTTCAGTCATGCTGCTTATACCTATTTGTATTGTGCTTAAAACCTTGTATAAGAGAGAGGAGAGCAAGGGGAGGAAGGGGAGGAGAACAGGGGAGAGGAGGAAACTATTCTAATTCTACCTTTTACATGAAAGCCAGCTGGATGACTCTGGGCCAGTCACTCACTCTCTCTCTCAGTTCAACCTACCTCACATGTTTGCTGTTATGGTGAACATTGCAAGACGAAGGAGTATTATGTACAGTACGTTCATCGCCTTACATTACTTTTGAAGTAATAAAGGCAGGACAAAAATCTAATGAATAAAAACAACAACCATGCCCTTCTAATGCTCCCTGATCTCCATTGGGATATTCTTATTGTACCCAAGTTGATTGGTCTTCTAGAAGCTGCAGTCAAGGAAGAAAAGCATCGGAGAGAAGATTGATTAGGAAATATTAGGATAGATAATAAATGGTTCGGTCTGTGTATAGATGTCCTTTTAGTTTCCCCCACTTAATAGGTGTTCTAAAACATCTGTAGTCATCAGATTTTATAGCATGTCAACCATGGCTGGGCATCAAAACTATAAATAGGAAAATGGCCAATGCTAGGCATAGCCTCAAATTTAAAAATAGATTAACAGCACCAAATGACGCATATATATACTGTCTCGTTTCTCATTCGTTTCTCCCTTTTGCCTAGGTTGACAGTGGAAGAACACATTTGGTTTTACGCACGCCTGAAGGGGTTGCCGAAAAACTTGGTGAAAAAGGAAATGGAACAAATGGTTACTGATGTCGGCTTGCCTCACAAACTCAAATCTAAGACAAGCCAACTCTCTGGTAAATTGCTATTATCCAGTTAGTTAGTGTTGCTTATCTTATCTACATACCTGTAGAATATAAGATGTTGAGAACTCTCGGGGCTGATAAATCACTGCTCGACTTTTGTAAGCTACAAGGGGACTTTCTAAACTCTTGAGAGATATTATACATCTTTGTACACAACATTCTATTTATTGTGGATGGAGAAGAAAAAAGTGTGAAGGGTAGTCTCAGTTGAGCAGCAAACATGAAGATTCTTCCTGGTCAGAAAAAATTGGAGGAGAAGAAAATTGTTCTTCTCCTCTATATCACGGGGTTTACAGAATCTTCCTTGAGGAATTTAGTGAATTAAAGAAAAAAGAAAACCAAGCTCTCATTTCAAGATGGCCTATCCTTATTTGAGAAATCATTGCTATAGAATGGTAAGAAAAATCCAATGGTGTCAGTCTGGAATTGTGTGTGTGTGTGTATGTATATATATCCTAACGGCATGGATGTGTCCTTCCTCAAATTATATAATAATTAATGGTGGTGTAGTTCATCTGAAGGACAGTTAATTGGTAAAGATTATTTCAGTCGTAATATGTCTGCCCACTTGCTTCCCCATTGAGATATATTCACATAAGTGCATAATGCTTAGTTCTTCACATTTATTTGTCAATCAAATTTAACCATGGCCACCCATTTCATGAAAAGCTGTGTACAACAATCAGATGAAATCACGCACATATAAAAGAATTGTTATAAGAATATAAAAGCATTAAACATTAAAATATACCCAGAGAGTCTAAACCTGTTCAAACTTGTCTCCTAGGTGGCATGCAGAGAAAGCTTTCAATAGCTCTGGCCTTTGTAGGTGGTTCTAAAATTGTCATTCTTGATGAGCCAACAGCTGGAGTAGATCCGTATTCCCGAAGAGGGATCTGGGAGTTGCTATTGAAATATCGACAAGGTATTCTTTTGTCTTACTGATCAATGAAACTTTGCATGCTTATATTGGGTGGAGATTGTCGGAAGCAAAAATTGTAGATAGAAAAGCGGAGAGGTTTAGCGACAGATCATCTACCTTACATGCAGAAAGTTCCTACTTCAATTTCTGTTACCTCCATTTTGAGCTAGGGAAGAGCCCTATCTGAAACCCCAGAAAGCAATGGCTATACAGTATTACGCTTGCTCAGATAGTGATTTGATTCTATACAATGTAATTCTATATAGTGTATTTTTGTTTGCTGTATTTGTGTGCAAGAATGGAACACCTAATTACACGCAATAAGAAGATCACTATTTTCATTCAATATTCCACTTAATGTAACTGAAGCTGAACTCTCAAGGAATGTTTGCCAAAGATTTCTGTGCAGAATAGCAATAGCACTTAGACTTATATACCGCTTTACAGTGCTTTACAGCCCTCTCTAAGCGGTTTACAGAGTCAGCATATTGTCCCCAACAATTTGGGTCCTCATTCTACCCACCTTGGAAGGATGGAAAGCTGAGTCAACTTTGAGCCTAGTGAAATAGAGACTCTAGAAATTATAATCTATAGATTGTTGGGAGTAGGAAAGATAATTTACAATGTCAATCCGTTCTGCATCCAGTTGAATTAAAGACATTAATATTAGGAGTATCACTTAATTGCTTGGATTTATAAAAACTTGCAAAAATAGCAGGTCAGAGAAAGATACAGATCGGCCAAAGTGAGAAGCAGACTTCCTTCCCTTAGTGTGTGTATATGTGTGTATGTGTGCGTATACTCCTTCACATTTAAAGGCAAAAAAATCCCTATCTGATGATGCCAGGAATGATATGTTGCCAGGATGTTTGTTCCATGATGTGAAAAGACCCTATATTTCCATTCTTGCTTGCTCCAGTTGCTGTAGCAGCAGGCAACCCTAGTTAAAGATTATGAGGAAAGGATCTGAATGGAAAAATCATTTCCCTTTCACAGTTTGAAAAAGCATTCTAGCCATAATCTTTATTTCAGTCCTAAAACAGCCTAGAATAAGGACAAGTTTAAAGATTGGGTGGGGGGGAGGAGAAATCTGATTTTGAAGCAGGGGAGCTTTCCCCAATAGGAAACACTTTGTTGTCATTATTAATGCTGCTGCTGTTTTTAGAAAGCACCAGACGTATGTCGGAGTCAAATATGACTTCTTCTCACTTAATAAATTAAATCTTGGCATAATACTGAGGGGGATTTATTTTAGTTTATTTCTTTCTTCATTTCATCACAGCACCACTGCTGTTGTTCCTAGACTTCCTAGATGGGCCCATATTAAACCAGGGCCAAGCCTGGTTAGCTTTCCACCTCAGCCATTCCTTTTCCATTTAAAATGGGGCTGAGGTAATTTTTGTTAGTCTGAGATCCATAGCTTGTTGAAGCAAGGCGTTCAGCCGACGATGGCAAAGTCAGCTTTGATGGATTGTTCACTGTGATGATCTCGCTCTCTGTTTTCAGCATTCCCTATCTGGCAGAAGAGA
This sequence comes from Pseudoxenodon macrops, assembly GCA_032467955.1. NCBI lineage: Eukaryota > Metazoa > Chordata > Lepidosauria > Squamata > Pseudoxenodontidae > Pseudoxenodon > Pseudoxenodon macrops. The sequence goes on along the minus strand of JANHFT010000605.1, from coordinate 181,863 downwards.
AGATGTTCACAAGTTGATTTTGAGTTGCGTTGAAGGGATTAAGAATGGAAAAACAACGTGAGAGTTCAGCGGGAATAAATTCTTTGTTTAGAACAGCAGTCTTCTCTCTCTCTCTTCTCTCTCTCTCTCTCTCTCCCCTCCCTCGTTCTTTCCTGAAGCTTTAGCCCTCAGAAGACCTGGGCTCAAAGCCACTCTATCCTTTGCCAATCTGAGCAAAAATCATGATTTGGGTTTTGAAATTTTATTGAAACGCAAACAATGGAAAATACTTCTTTGCCACTTTGGCAAAGACCACAAAGTTTCCTTAATGAAGCACTGCTGCTCTTAAATCCACACAATTTGTTTGCCAGCAAAGGATATATTATAAGGCAATTTGAGCCTTTATTCCCTAAAAGAAAGGGGGGAAAAAGAGAGAGAGAGAGAGAAAAAAACACATTTCCATTCAAAAGGCGGAGAAAGCATCTTTATTGTAATCTAAATCTATTGTTCTGTGTTTTCTAAGCCATGACCTGCCCCGGAGGTTCTGTCACTGTGCCAGCAATTGACTGGCAGAACATAAAACAAACATACTAAATTTGAGTGTTTGCCTGTAATGTTACTGTATCAAAATGGCAATTTCCGAAAGGATTTGAAATGGATCTTCCAGTTCCTCAAACATCAGGGAGGTCCCTCCATTTTTGCCAAGATGGTCTCCAGCTCAAGCTGGGCCTAATAGATGAACACAAAAACATTCCTTCTATTTAGGTTTATTTTTAGGCCTAATCTCAAGCAGATTCGAAAGAACGTGTAGCACACTGGAATTGTAGCTAGAACAATTGAATTTGCTTTACCACAGTTTGAATAGTCTGTGGTGCATGACATATCCGCAAATTGAATTTTTCCTCTCGTGAAGGTAACTCTACCGAAGGAAAAGAAATTAAAATGACAACCACAACCACATCACCACCATACTTTTTAGTATCATTGAGGAACAAGCAGAAATCAGAATAACATACATGCACACTTCAAACCCAAGAATACACTAAAGCCGTGATGGCGAACCTATGGCACACGTGCCACAGGTGGCACGCAGAGCCCTGTCTCCGGCCATGCCAGCCATCGCCCAGCCCAGCTCCACTATGCATTCATGCACGCCTCGTGCTGGCCAGCTGGTCTTCAGGTCTCTGCCATGCATGTGCGGGGGCAGGACATTTCCACATGCTGTGCAGGGAAAAGAAATTGGGGAGATCGGAGAAGGCAGGGGAGGGAGGAATCCACGAGGAAACTAGCATGCGCAGGAGAAAGAAATTGGGGAGATTGAAGAAGGCAGGGAAGGGAGGAATCCAGGAAGAAACTAGCGTGCGCAGGAGAAAGAAATTGGGGAGATTGGAGAAGGCAGGGGAGGGAAGAATCCAGGAGGAAACTAGCGTGCGCAGGAGAAAGAAATTGTGGAGATCGGAGAAGGCAGGGAAGGGAGGAATCCAGGAAGAAACTAGCGTGCGCAGGAGAAAGAAATTGGGGAGATCGGAGAAGGCAGGGGAGGGAGGAATCCACGAGGAAACTAGCGTGCGCAGGAGAAAGAAATTGGGGAGATTGAAGAAGGCAGGGAAGGGAGGAATCCAGGAAGAAACTAGCGTGCGCAGG
>JANHFT010000605.1:153013-165465 GCA_032467955.1 Pseudoxenodon macrops | reverse complement strand
TTTTTAATCAAATGTGTTTCTCCCTATCTTATAAATGTTGGAACTGTTGGACTTAAACCTAACATAATTAGCTTTTTTTGTTTGCTTTTTATACCCACAGTTTGAAGAGTAAGCATTGGGTCAATGAGTTCAGGTAAATATCTTTTCTCTCTCTCTCTCTCCCTTTGTGAGTGTCATCTGATCTTAAGAGCTTTATTCATATCTGCAATTACTTTTTATGGATTTTTCCAGTTTGGCTTTATTTTTAGGCCAGTCATTTACTCACCCAATAATGTGATGTAGCTACACTTTGAGAGAAGATAGTCACTCACTAGAATGCATGAAATGAATGTTCGCACACTGTAATTACATATGTTTTATTTTATCCATAACTGATTGAATGTGTTGTAATGTCCAAAGTCATATGTAACTCTGAGGCATAAACCATAGTTTACAAGCAAAAAATAGCTGGCTTCAAACAATGTGGCAAGCCCAAACCTGTTATATTATCATTTAGTTTAATATATTTTCTGTGTATATAAAAAAACATTGATTGTACGTAGATGGGTAAGAGATGTTGCTGAGGAAAAGTTGAGAGTAGAAACTGGAAAAAAAGTGTGAATCAGTTAATAATCATTGTACACTTATAATAATATAGTAATTATAATACTATAATCAGCTATTCTTTAACTTGCTAGGTTGGACATTCCAAATTGGAGAGAGTGAGGCCAATAAATGAATAATACCCAAATGCAATTTCAAGGCTCACCATTTGTTCTATAGGGAACTCACTTTAATGGAGAAGAGCGTGGTAGCTGTGAGAAATATCTATGTGGCTGCTCCCGAGTTATCTATAATCAGGATTCTCCTCTCTGTGTTACATATAAACAAGCACATGTACCTTTGCTGAAGGTTGCAGCATATTTTGTTTTATTGTTTTATTGCTCAATAGAAGGCTTTAGAAAGCTGTAAATCATGCCCAAAAATACAAAGTCATCGAGTAGGAAACATTTACAAAAATAGCCTTCTACAAATAGCTTATTTTGTCTGTTCATAGATATGGTGGCTTTTCTTTGGGAGCTGGGGGGTCTATTGTGCTTCCTCGTCATGAAGAGGTCAACGACGCCATCAATCAAATGAAGAAAATCTTGGAAATTGCCAAGGTAAATAGCTTAAGAATTTCGCTGTTAGAGTAAAAGTTGCTCTTAAGAGGAGGCTTGCAATTGCTGCTCCTTTTCAAATCCATATATCCATCATATATTGGGGATACAGCCCACCCCCCCAAAAAAAAGCACAGACAGCATCATCGCTGATATGATTATGAACCATGGTGGCGCAGTGGTTAGAGTGCAGTATTGTGGGCTACTGACTGCTGACGCCCTGCAATTTGGCAGTTCATATCTCACCAGGCTCAAGGTTGACTCCCATCCTTCCCAGGTGGGTAAAGTGAGGACCCAGATGGTTGGGGGCAATATGTTGACTCTGTAAACAGCTTAGAGGGGGCTGTAAAGCACTGTAAAGTGGTATATAAGTCTAAGTGCTATTGCTATTACTAAAAAGTACATTACCTGGAGATCAGCGGAGTTCTTTTTTTTTTTAATTGGATTTTTAAAGTTTCATTTTTATTTTTAGGGGAGTGCTGCTGAACGGTTTCTAAACAGCTTCCGGAACTTCATGAAAGGCCTGGACACAAGTAAAAATATTAAGGTATTAATTCCACTTGGCTGATTTCAGGACCATATTCCTTAGACATCTTGAACTACCACATAGCGTTTCCCTAAGTTTAGAAAGAAAGAAAAAAGTCTGGAATTAAAATTAAAAAGACGCAATCGTTGTGATATCCACGTGGTTTACTTTTGCGATGTAAGATTTTAATTTCCAAAAAGCCCCTTTACATTCAGAGACTACTTGTTCAGCTACTGCTTGACGTTACAACAGCACTGAATGAGTGGGCTTACAACCCTTCACCATGGTGGCAGCCATCGCAGCATCCCTGCGGTCACAGGTCATCGTTATTTGGGCTCTTGGAATTTATGATGTTGCAGTATTTGTGTCATGTGATCATCATTTATGATCTTCACTGTTGGCTCCTGACAAACGAAGTGATTGGGGAAAACAGCAGGGTCACAAATGATAATCGTTTGACTTGGGGACACTGCCACTATGGGCGGTTATGTAACAATGGCAACTCAGACTGCCGCTACTGCCATTGTAAGTCAGTGTAATATAATGTTGCGTTTTGTGATCATGCCGCTTAGCAACCGAGTTGCTGGTCCCAATTATTATTAAGTGAGGACTACCTGTATGTTCCTGTAGGACTTATTGATGTGGATATGACTCTTGGCTGGGAAAAGACAACCCAGATATTTGATTCATACTAAGTAATAAAAGAACAACCTTCTATAACACATAGATAATTATGTTGGCATCATCAGGCCCAACAGATCTATTGGTGGTTATAAATATCTAAGACAATCCTGAATTTAGGATAGGTCTTCCAACAAAATTTAGACACAACGTATACAAAACATATGAATTATAAACACAGTCAATTGCATTGCCCATCTCCCTCACCTTGTTAACCTAGAATTGCAAGCTCTATCTGAAACCAATCCCCCAATTTTATTTCCTGCCAGAAATATCCATGCATGGCATTTTTTTCATATCAATAGACATTTAGATATCTATGTATACCGGAAACCAAGAAAAAGCTTACCCAAGGCAAAAAAAAAAAAATCAGTACATTATAAATACTAATTAAAATTAACTTCCCATTTTATATGACTGTAGGTATGTGTAGTCTTTCTCACACGCAAACTACAACGCACTGAAACACACAAAGGAAGCCAATGGGGCCTATGATTTTGATCCTCAAATCTGAGCTCTCCTACCAAATGACTAATGTTGTCTCAGTTAATATGAGATGTTTCCTTTTTCAGGTGTGGTTTAACAACAAAGGCTGGCATGCCGTTGGTGCTTTTATCAATGTGATCAACAATGCCATTCTCCGCGCCAACCTACAAGATGGAGAGAATCCAAGCAACTATGGCATTACCGTCTTCAATCACCCACTGAACCTCACCAAGCAGCAGCTCTCTGAAGTTGCCCTGTACGTCCTGAAATGACAGCATGAGGGGTGGAAGGGAAAGGAACAGAGGGGGGGGGGAAGATAAAAATGTATCTCTTGTGATCAAAGGAACATGAACTCTGAAGTCTCTCTTCATGTAGTTCCAACAATATAAATCAAGAATTCAATTACAGTTGTCCTCTTTTCTAAAGATATATTTAATTAAGAAACCGGCTGAACGAGTCAAAAATCAATTTGTCACTTTCCCATCTTTTTCTTTACTAGGATGACTACTTCGGTGGATGTTTTGGTCTCCATTTGTGTCATTTTCGCCATGTCCTTTGTTCCAGCCAGCTTTGTGGTTTTCTTAATCCAGGAACGTGTCAGTAAAGCCAAGCATCTCCAGTTCATATGTGGTGTGAAACCAGTGATCTACTGGGCGGCCAATTTTTTATGGGATATGGTAAGACTGCATCTGTTTGACATTTTTAGTTTCTCTTCCTTTTGATCATAGTCTGAAACAATGCAGTTGCCATGCAGAAGTTTGATCCTGGCTTGTCAAAGAGTAACATAAAACTTGACCAGAAATAGTAGATGTTGGTATAGGAATATACATTCTCTTAAATATCAGAAACTAGCCTCCACACTGTATTTCCAACGATAGATGGCAATAACCACAAAGAAGATAATAGTGCCACAGTACTGATTATTTAGAGATGAGACTAAGTAAAAACTGATGAGTTTCAGTTTAATTACAATTTCAGCCCTGGCCCAGCCCTGTGTGTGTAATAATGTTCAGACTTGATGCAACAGTTGTGAAGATAGCAAGTAGAATGCTTTGAATCTGAAAGCTGACATAAATTGCATGAAAAACAAGAAGAAGAAGACTTTGTGGAGATTGGGGTTTGATCCAATCCAAAGAAAAGAAAAAGAAATTGCAAGCATGCAACCCAAACGCTTTGGATCGTGAAGACATCCTATCTCCTTTTCTGTGGTTCCATCAAGTCCTCTTATACTACGATCAATTTGTATCACCTTTGTCTCATTGTAATTAGCTTGAGAAGATCTCATTCTTGAAAAGCTTGCCATGAACATCTCCTATGTAACTTAAATGTTACTTAAATTCATTTGCATCTTTTAATCTGGAGGTTTTCTGATTCTCTTTTTTTCCTTTTCTTTGAAACTTACAGTGCAACTACATCATTCCAGCAACTTTGGTCGTCATCATCTTTATCTGCTTCCAGCAGAAATCCTATGTGTCCTCAACCAACCTCCCAGTGTTGGCACTTCTACTTTTGCTCTATGGGTAAGGAAGGCTCTTTTGATTCAGGTGTGGGCAAACCACGGGCGGAATAGGTGAAGAGACCTCAATGCCTGTCTGTGTTCTTTCCCAGGTGGTCCATAACTCCTCTCATGTACCCAGCATCTTTCATATTCAAGATTCCTAGCACGGCCTACGTGGTGCTGACCAGCGTAAACCTCTTCATTGGCATCAATGCAAGCGTAATCACTTTCGTCCTTGAGCTATTCACCAGCAGTGTGAGTTCTCACTGAGTAAACCAACAGTGGCATTTTGTTTTTCTGCAGAATTGATTTTCTTGTGAATTTGAGTCAGATGAATGTGGAAAGCAAAGTATATTTATATTACCACATTTAGGACTTTTTCCAATTGCACAATCTTTTATAAAGGTGTAATTGAAAGGGGGAGAATCTGAATTTATGAATGCAACACCTTTGTACTATTGGAGAAAGATAGAACACAGCACAATTGAGATGGACATTAGAATGCTGACTTTGTTCGGATGCTAATTCATAAGCAGGAGAAATCTAGCCAGTTAATTAGTAGAAGAATTTAATAGAAGTCTTTTCCAACAGAAGAACGAAGGAAGTAATTAATATCTCCCTCAGTAGTCGTCCTTCTCAATTCTTAAATCGTTTAGAGAGCTTCAGGGAAGGGTTGAATTATCCTCTCTACTGGTAGAAGCATCCTATAGAGACCACTGTCTAAAATCTGTAATTTTGAGTGAGTATAAATTCTGAAATTAAAACGGAGCTTACATTTAAACTGAGCCTGGAATTACGTCCATTCATCACTTAAAATAGTAGAATAAAAAAAAACCCAGAACCTAGCTATGTTGTTAGATTTCTCAATCCTGTCCCAAGCCGGATTATCCTTTTTAATTTTGAAAAGTAAAGAGGAACACCACTTGGTTCCTTTTTATCCAGATGATTAGAAAGATTAGAAAGAAAAAAACAGAGGAAGGGACAGAGTTATCATTTTGCCTTAAATCTTTTACATTTTAAACCAAAGCTAAGGGACTGGTTTAAATCATTTAAGTCTTATGGTTGTTTAATTCGTTCAATGCTTTCTGAGCTATAGATCTACCGTGTTTCCCCGAAAATAAGGCAGGGTCTTATTTTCTTTTGACCCCTGAAATAAGCGCTTGACCTTATTTTCGGGGAGGTCTTATTCTTTTTGAGGTGCAGGAGGCGGTGAACGTGGTCACCTCATGGCTGCTGCTGTGATTTGGGGAGGGCTTATTTTTGGGGGACGGCTTATTTTAGCGCATGCGCTCAAAAGCCTGATTGGTCTTATTATCCGGGGAGGTCTTATTTTCAGGGAAACAGGGTATTACTCCATTAGTATGGTCTTCAAGGTTAGGTATACTGGAAAAATGTTAATTGAATTGTTGAATTGAATTTTTCCCCCCCATCTCTACCTGCCCTTGAACTTCATCCATAAACTATATAGCAGGGCCTATTGATCTGCTCAGGTAACATCACTACTGTGAGCGCTGCTTTGATTGCAGTTAGCTTTCAGTTGCAAATCAGGGTGTTGATTGTCACTTTTAAAGCCCTACTGCCTTGACACCTGACCAGCAGTAGTGGGGTGCTGCCGGTTCAGACTGGTTCTATAGAATCGTTAGTGGAAATTTGCTCCCGCTCGCTGAACTGACAGCAACGGCCGGCAGGCCACACCCCCGAACCGGTCCTCTAGCAAGAAATCATTCCTCCGGGTTGAAATTACCTAAAAAATAACCCTCTGCGCATGTACAAAGCCGCCTGCGCATGCGCAGTGTTTTTACCGCGTTCCAAGGAGGGCGCGCGTGTAAAACATGCACTTCCGGCGCCACCTGAATCGGTAGGGAAGATAAGTGGAACCCACCTCTGCTGACCAGGCTTGTGTTTCTACTTGTCCAATAAGACCTGATAGGAAGGGTATAGTATGTTTCAAATCCCATTTTGAGGAATTGTCTTTGTCAGGGATCACAAGGCATGCATGCCTTTTCTGTTACTGTCTCTCCTTTGAAACAGCACGCTACTCAAAGTTAGATCACCACCATCCCTTCTGCCATTCAGGAAAGCCCCCAATACCTGGTTATTCTGGGAACTGTAGGATCTGGAAACTATGAGAGATTCTCAATCATGCAGGCCATGGTTGTCCCAAATGTGTTTTTTCACCAAAAAGCAACTGGACTTTCTTGGTATTTTCTTTGAAAACATTTCACTTCTCATCCAAGGATCTTCTCTGGTTCAGAACTGAAGAAGCTTCTTGGATGAGAAGTGAAATGTTTCCAAAGAAAACACCCAAGGAAGTCCAGTTGCTTTTTGGAAAAAGCACATTTGGGATGTAGGATTTGATAGTATGCAGATCCTCCTCTGGCAATATGTGACTTTTCATGATTTTTTTCTTCATTGTGTTAACCAACCGGAAGGTTTACTGTAGATACTGGGTTTTAGTATGTTTGGTTATCTTACTGAGTAGCATATAAATGAAAGTAATGTCAATATATACTGTAGCTCTCATCCCAAGTCTGGATTAGGCTAGTTGTAGGTGATCGGAATATGTTTCTACAATGCCTTAACCGAGCACGGAGAGAGGTAATTTACAAGTATTTTGGCTGCAATTGGCTTGTCATGAACCTTTCACAGTAACAAAGGATAAGGGGCTATTTCAGGCACAGAAAACTAAACAGATCAAGCAGGGTAGATATAAACTAATTACAATGGAACAGCCTACTGGGTTATGTTCCCCCATACTTGAAAATATAAATACAGTATGTTTTCAAAGGATTTGGTTAACTTTATAGAGCAAACAGCATGTAAATATGGAAAACATAACCGTTATATATTTGAACATTTCTGGAAACTGACTATAAGACTGTATAAAGAAACCTTTAAAATGAAAGACTTCTAAACAAATTTTTGGATGAACCTCCTTCATACAGCCAATATTTTTTCTAAAAGTTTTGGGAGTTATCTGATATTTTTAAAGAACATTTGTGATGCATAATAAACCTTTTTGTGAATCTTTTGTTTCAAAAATACCAGAGCACAAAGTATGGTATCTGCTCATTCTGCCATCTTGTATGGACTAAAAGAAAGCAGAAGCTTCCTCAAGAACCTAGAAGGTATAGAGAAGACCTTACACAGCAGAAGGTCTCTTACCCCAAACTCCTTGCTTCGGTTGACACCAGTGATGAATGTTTAATTTTTCCTCCTTTTTTTAAACCAAGTTTGTGTGCGTCTTTGTAAATCTCTTAATGCATTTGTTGTAAATGTCTTAAAACTAACACATGTGCTAATGTAGGTAAGATGTTGGCTATTTCTTCCATAAAGTGTATGAATACTTTGTAATAAACATTTTTACTGTTTTTTTACTGCTGTATTTGATAACAATAAGCTCAGATCCCCAGTAACTTCAGGGATGCTTTCTTGGAAAAAATAAACGTGTGGTTATTGATTAGTTTATGTCAAATATATTTCTTTTAAAATAAAGCTAATACTTATTAGGATGGTTATTATTATTGTTACACACAATTATGAAGTCACAGCCACCAGTTCATTTAGTTGGTGTTGGCCTTAATAGGCATTGAGTTCTTCTCAAGAACCTAGGAACATGTTGGCGCACCTATGGCACCCTCTCTGTAGGCATGTGTCCCATCACCAGCTGCTCTTCTGGTTTGTGGCATGTGCATGCGCACCGGCCAGCTGGTCTTTGGGTTTCTAGCACTCCAGCACGCATATGTGCATGCGTGTTCCAGTTTGGGCACTTGGAGGTTCCCCATCACTGACTTAGGATGTTATACTATAATGTATCAGCAAAGTATACATGCAAATTCAAGCAGTGTATCCTTTTGTAATTGACAAATAGAAATTTTGTCAATGTACAGATTTTCCAAGATTATTTGATATGGCACCCATTGTGTCAATAACCACTGTGATCCTCGCAACTGGTTTATGCTGTAATTTTTCAACTTTTGAGATTTTGATGCTTTGTGATTTTTCTCCAATTATTTTGTCTTCTACTATCCTCTGGTATTGCCACATCGATTATCCACACTGTCTTCTTTTCAGCCACAGTTAAATCTGATGTGTTATGAGCCAAGACTATTAGTTTTCATTTAGACATCCCACAATATTTTAATCTGCTCATTTTCAATTAATTTTTAAACCCACTAATTTTTCATTACAGGTAGTCTTCAACATACAACCACAATTGAGCTCAAAATTTCTGTTGTTGAGACAGTTAATTTTGTCCCATTTTATGACCTTTCGTGGCACAGTTGTTAAGCGAATCACTAAAATTGTTCAGTTAGTGACAAGTTAATTAAATCTGGCTTCCCCACTGACTTAACCTGTGGTGATCACATGACCCAGGACACTGCATCATAAATATGTGCCATTGCCAAGTGGTGGAATTTTGATCACATGACCATGGGGATGCTGCAATGGTCGTGCGACTTTTTTCAGTGACATCACTTTGAACAGTCACTAAATGAACTGTTGTAAGTCAAGGACTACCTGTACTGGTACAGAATTTTTACAAATGTTCCAGTGAATCATTTTGGCGACTGATAAGGTGGTGGTTTACAATCAGTTTGTGCAATCTTGCATGAACTCATATATGATCCATGTTTCTTCTGCTTCATTTGATAATTTTTCAATTCTGGCCTAAACTGCATTAATTCAAATATATTACTCTTGGGCAGTCAAAATCAAGCTTTCAGTTTCTTTAACGTCCCAGTTGTTAGCCATCGACAGGTTTTAACTTTATCCACTTTCCCTTCAATCTAATTCCTTGACAGTATTCTATTTGTTTTTATTCATTATTTTGATGTTTTGTTTCCTCTACATTCATTAAGTTACAATTTTTAACTTCATTCAATGCTTGTTCTTGGCTATCTTTCATATAATCAGTCAAGGCACGCTTATTAAGTTATCATCAAAATATAAATGCCTTCATTTGGATCACATTCCAGACATTTCAGTAAAATGATGGTGAATGGATCACATTTTTCAGCGGTAAAGTATTGCAAGTTCATGACTAAGAATTTTCCTGAAATAAAAGATATTTTATGTGAAAATATGTAGAGTAGATTCAAAAAATATACAGTACTTTTACACGTATTCCTCATTTAGCTACCACAATTAGAACCAGCAACCCAGTTAAGCAAAACATTCCGTAGGTGAAACGGTGACTGCCTTATGACCTTCCTTTGCTTTATAAAGCTGCCATGTCTTAAATGCAACAATGTTTGTAAAGTCACCCTTGTAACTGTGAACTGACACTGACTGAGGCAGTCACTAAACGAGGACTCCCAGTAGCTTGTAGTTCAGCCTATGATGTGAAAACAGTCACAGTGGGTTAGTTCAACCATGCGTTCCATTTGTTGCAGTACAGATATGCCCCACTAACCATTTCTTATTATTGTCTTCTCACAACTTGGTTTTTGTGTTGTCTTGCCAGCAACACACTTGAGGTGGCAGAAGCCAGTCTAACGTATTCTACTATGAAACCAGCATTTAACCTGCTATCTCAACAGAAGACCTTCCAGGGCAGAGGTCTCCAATCTTGGCAACTTTTAAGACTTGTGGACTTCAACTCCCAGAGTTCCTCAGCCAGCAAAGCTCATACACCAATAGTGGCTTGCACTGAGGCACCTGTTTTCTTCTGGGCAATGGTTTATAAAGTTTTAACTCCATCTAGGGGCATGCTGTGAAACATGAGGCTCTAAACCGCTTCTCCACTGGAAGAGTGAAATACAGAAGTTGAACTGTGAACAAAATAGGATAAAGGGATAGTAGGGGAAGGAGCACAGAACACCTAGCTCACTCCAACCTTCTAGAATAATAGATGAGCAAGAGTTGATCAACCTGATCTGTATTTATTCAATTTTTATCCTGCCTTTATTCTTTTTTTTATAAATAACTCAAGATGGCAAACTTATCCAATATGCCTTCATTCTTCCACTTTCCCCACAACAATTTAGTGAGGTGGATAAGAAAGAATAACTGGTCCAAAGTCACCCAGCCTACTTCCATGCCTAAGGCAGGACTAGAACTCACTGTCTCCTGGTTTCTAACCTAATGGCTTAATCACTAGATAAACTGATTTTCCCCCTCATTACCAAAATTGAGGTTTTAAAGGGAAAAAGGTTTTGAGGGAGAAATGTGGGAGAGTGGAAGGGAAAAGGGACTTGTGTAGGGGTGAAATGTAGCTGGCTCTATCCAGCTCGCATGAGAGAGCCAGTAGCACTGGCAGCAGGAGGCTCCACCCCCCCCAAACCAGGGCGTCCTCACATTCCAGTTTTGATTGCGCATGCACAGAAGGCTCTGCATGTGCTGATGGCGCCCACGAGTGAAGTGTGCGCATGTGCAGACGATGGTGCGCGATCCGCGCACATTAGCAAGCCAGTAGGAAAGGTAAGTGTATTTTACCCCTGGCCTGTATATGTAACAGAAGCCTAAGAGCATATAGATCAGTACTGAAACTGACCACCTGCAGGCAAACAGCCCATTTTTAATGCATCCAGCATATAAACATTGGACAGAGCTTCAATTGCATGGTCATAGCTGCTTTTTTGACCACACCTGCAAACACCTGTCTGCAGGGGAGGTCAGTTTAGGAAGGAAAACAGACTATGTTGCTATAAGCTCTTCCCTGGCCCCATGGCTGAATTCACACCCTAAGCAAGTGATAGCTTAGCATTGTAGGGTCCAGCCCACTGAAAATCTTAAATCATTTGGTTTGATAGTACTAAGCCAATGTTTTTGAACTTCGGCAACTTTAAAATGAGTGGACTTCAACTCCCAGAATCCCCCAATAAGATGCTTAAAGTTGTCAATTGGAAAAACACTGCAAGGTGTCCAATTCAAGTACTTCGAAAAGATTACGGGAACCATATGTGACTGAGCACAAACATTTGTATTTAATGCTTCTCCCCACAAAAGTCCATTCCAACCACAATATAAACCACAATATAAAAAACAACAAGAATAAAACAATTAATTTTACACACCAGAAAAGAATATCTTCCGTAACATCTCTATTAGCAGGATGAAAACCATACCATTACAGGTAGTCTTCGACTTACAACTACAATTCGGTCCAAAATTTCCTTTGCTAAGCAACAATTGTTAAGTTAAGTTTTGCCCCATTTTACCACCTTTCTTGCCACAGTTGTTAAGTAAATCGCTGTAGTTGTTAAGTTAGTAACACAGTTGAAATCTGACTTTGATTGTCAGAAGGTTGCAAAAGGTGATGACATGATCTCTGGATGTTGCAACCATCATGTCAGTTGCCAAGCAGCTGAATTTTGAACACACGACGACCATAGGATGCTACAACAGTCAGCACCATTATAACCTTGAATGTTCACTAAATAAATAGGTAAGTTGAGGATTACCTTTATAAGGATTTGGAGGCTAAAAATGGACAAAAGTTACAGAAAAGTTTAAAGTGGTAATGTAATGACAAAAAGACAAGCGGGAGGCATAGTTCTACATTTTTTTTATTTTTCCCCTATTTCTTATTTAGAGACAGACAGACATGATACTGTTGTCCCAGGAACTCTGGGGATTTTTAGACTGTTGTGCTCCACTCAGATGTAGAGATCTTTGCAAGACTTTATACAGAATACTTGATGCTTCCGAATAGATTCCAAATCAAGTATATTCAAGGTAAGTTCCTTTTATACAGTTCTTACAAACTGTCCCTTTAAAAGAGATTAAAAAACCCTCAACTCATTGCCAGCCTTTGTGAGACAAACTCATTAAAATCAAATAACAAAATACACAAAACAAGCCTCTAAATCAGGGGTCTCCAACCTTGGCAACTTTAAGACTTGTGGACTTCAACTCCCAGAGTTCCTCAGCCAGCAAACCAAGTGTTCAGCTACCCAGAATCACACGTGAGAGTTCTGCTTCAACCATTAAACCCTCTTTCCAATCAGCCTCCAGGTTTCCAGTGTCTTTCTCCACGCTTGGAACTGAACTCAGACGGACATGTCTTCCAAAACCCAGGGAAGATGCTGGGATTAAGAAGAGATACAGAAGAAATAGAAATAATGACAAGTGTTTGGGTAGATCATAACCCAATTAAAATCAACCAGATCAACCAGTG
>JANHFT010000605.1:136904-148378 GCA_032467955.1 Pseudoxenodon macrops | reverse complement strand
TTAGCGCATGCGCTGAAAAGCCTGATTGGGCTTATTATCCGGGGAGGTCTTATTTTCAGGGAAACAGGGTACATATAATCAAAGCATAATTATCACCATGTTTTATATAATAGGGATTTGCTGGACTGAGCACCCCTCATGAATTTGGGGATTTTATAGGAGAAATTTAGATATAAAACTAAGCATCTTGGCTACTATACTATAGAGGGACATTTTCACAATGCTTGGATTCTTTCTAAATTTCAGAACAAATTAAATGGTTCTCAGATCCTGGCATTACTGTTGGGATGTATGTAAGGGATTTCTAGGGAAAGATGGGACATGGTGTGCTAATATTGTAACTCTTAATGGTTTCAGTGCTTTGGGCTCCTGGGCGTGAATGGCGCAGGGAAATCTTCCACTTTTAAGATGTTGACTGGAGACACTGATGTTACAGGAGGAGATGCTTTTCTGAAGGGAAACAGGTATGAAGAAAACTTTACAGGTAGAACTCATTTAGCACTTAGCCCAGAGTTCCCCAACATTTCTGGTTGGCGCCCCGAAGGGGGGGGGAGGCAAGTGCTTTTATGCATGCATGTGTGCTCGGTGATGCTAGCACAAGTGGGGTGTGGGTGGGCACATGCACAGCACTAGTTAGCCACTAATGCTGCCCGGTGGCCAATAGGCTGCGGTCTCAGCCGTGCAGGTTGGGGACCCCTGATTTAGCACATAGCAATAGCACTTCGACTTATATACCGCTTCACAGTGCTTTACAGCCCTCTCTAAGCAGTTTACAGGGTCACCATATTGCCCCCAACAGCTCTACCTCTGCCTTAGATGTTCAAGTCTGAGAATTCTGTCAGACAGCTGGAGCAAAACTGGCAAAATCTTTAAGAAGCCGTCTCATTTCTTCACAGTATTTTGTCTAACCTCGAAGAAGTCCATCAGAACATGGGCTACTGTCCTCAGTTTGATGCCATTCAGGAATTGCTGACTGGGCGAGAGCACCTGGAATTCTTTGCGCTCTTAAGGGGAGTTCCCGAGAAAGAAGTCTGCAAGGTAAAATGATACAAGCAGAAGAAGAACCACCCAACTTAATTGCCACCACAAATTCCCCATGGCTGGTAATTAAATGGAGTGTACAGAAATAAGCACATACTTCCTGTCTCTTAAAGGAGACATGACAGTCATGCTTTGTATGTTTTACTATATGTTCTTATTGGTGGCTTAGAAAAATAATATAAAATTATAGGGGGAAAAAATGAAAACAGCAAAGATAGAAAGACCAGGCTACGTCGAATTCATTTGTAGCCCACTCTATATCATTTCCAAGCCTACGTAAGCTAAATTCCTTCCTAAATGTGGGTTATTTTACAACCTGGTCTATGAGGATTGAAGTTCCCTTCCTGCAAGGGAACTTCTGATTGCTTCACAGTCCTGGGTTTTTTGTTTTTGTTTTTTGTCATTTTATTAATTTCATGTGCCCCTTCCAGAGTCATTTGTTGAGATAAGGAAGGAAAGGGAAGGAAAGAAGGGTCTTTCTTAGATTGCTTCTTGTATTTTCCATTCTCAAGAAAGGGAAATTGAATCTAATTTTTTAAAAGTATTTTAAAACTTTTTTTATGCCTCCTTAACCCACCATGAACCCACAGAAAATCCAAATGTTCTTCAATATTGTCTATTTGTGGGTATGAACCATACTAAGTTGACTTAAGGTATATAATAAGCTTGTGCGGATTCAAAGACAGAAAGGTGATTCGAAACACACGGGGATATATGCACATTGCATTGTCTACAACCCTTTCAACCTGATGCTTCTTTTCCAATGATCACACAGCAGCTCCAAAGGGAGGCCATGAAATTTAGGAAAGATGCAGCTACTTTAAAGAATTGCAGGCAGATGCAATGTGAGCAACCTCCATATTCACAACAGCATTTTAAACTTTCAAACAGAAAGTATTGCCCAGTCTGAATAGATAGCAAATTAATGAACAGGAGTTGAAGTATCCTCTGTTCTAAATTACGGAGACCCTATTTCAGTTCTCATGTTGTTTTCCCATCTGGCAGGTCGGTGAATGGGCTGTCCGTAAACTAGGCCTTGTAAAATATGCTGAAAAATATGCCGGCACCTACAGTGGTGGGAACAAGCGCAAGCTGTCTACTGCAATGGCCCTAATTGGGGGGCCTCCTGTCGTCTTCCTGGTAAGTATAGGCATGATTAAAATAGCAACACATCTCATTAAAACTAGGAAGACACCATGAAAAGTGTCATCCAAAAACTACTTCAGATGTGGGTTCCTGCCAGTTCAGATTGGTTCTGTAGAACCGATAGCGGAGATTTGCCTCAGCTCGCCAAACCGGCAGCGATGGCCGGCTGGCCAGTTCTCCAGGAGGAAATTGGTCCTCCCGTTGGAAATTGTCTCAAAAATAACTCTCTGCGCATGCTCAGAGGGTTATTTTTGAGGCAATACCCGGATGTGACGGGAGCGCGTGCATGAACTCAGCAAGTGTGCGCGTGCAAAACATGCACTTCCGTCGCGACCCGAACCGGTAGGAAAGGTAAGTAGAACCCATCCCTGAATTACTTTGCTGTCAAAAGCAGATTATGAATTGCACTCCTCCCCCTCCAACCTCTTATACTGGAATCAAATCAGAATGTTATCTTGGCAATTGAGATAGTTGATAAAGTTTGTTTTTTCAATATTCTATTTCTGGAATCATTGGCTCTCCAAAGGTTGGTTAACAACTCTTGTCCCTCATCATGAGTCATACGGTCCGTTGTTATTGACAGGTGTAAATGACAGAGTACTTTATGGACTATAGTATCTCCTTCTGCATGTTGGCAAATGAAAGAGGCAGCTTCTATCATCCTTTCTCCCTACCACACTATTTGCAGAGTAATTTGTTTTTAAATGGAAAAAAATTCAGGTGCCAATTGCACTCAGATTTAGGAATAGTCCAGATTTTCCCTAATTTCATTTAGCACCTTATTCCAGGAAATGTACAGTATGATTGAATATTAAGCCCTTATCTTCTGTGGTTAAACCTGGTTGACAATAAGCACTCTACTATGGCAGTAATGGTGAAAGCAATGCATTTATTGTGTTTCAATTGAAGGATGAGCCAACTACAGGTATGGATCCCAAGTCCCGCCGCTTCCTTTGGAACTGTGCCTTGAGCATCATCAAAGAGGGAAGGTCCGTGGTCCTTACATCTCACAGGTAAGTGATAACGGCATACAAAAACCGTTTTGCCTGATTTTCAACTGAGAGCCCATTTACTCTCCCTTTAATTGTGACATATGTTAGAAACATAACAGAATGTTCTTGATGTAAATTTTGCCAGGAGGGAAATGCACAAAAGTTTAATGGCCCAACAGATCCATCTATCAGAGTAAACATAAAACACAAGTAGGGCAGAAAAGGCTAATCATCTTTTCTTCTTTTACATATGACCACTTAGTAATAAAGCAGAAGATGCATTTTCTGAATTTTTATTTTATTTTAGGTAGCGAGGCTTTCTTAGACCAGCAGAAGGCAGTATATCCTCTTCCACAGCTATCTCTTTCTTATGGCCCTTGTTACTACATACACAGTATGCTTCCTATGGATCTAAGCTTTGTGTGTGTGTGTGTGTGACCAAACAAAGCACTTGTGGGGGGGAGAAGGGAAGATTTTTCTCCACAAAAAAATCTTGGATCCGTATGATACAGGTCCCTACTAGAATGGCTAACAGTGGGAAAGGACTGGTCCTCTCACTTACAAAAGATATTTTAATATCTTAAAAAGGTTCCAAAACCCTGCATATCCAGAGCTACCTGTTTCTTGAGGAATTAAAACACTCGTGACTTCCAAACATCACGAAATATGTATGATTGTTAAAGGGGAAATTATCAGTATAAAGACAGTAAAAAGTAATTCCAAAGTTTATAAATAGATCGATATAATTAGGAGTTGCGTACAACAGGAGAGAATTTAAAACTGTGTTGTTTAATAACGTTTTTACTGATTTTTCTCTTTTTTTCATTGTTATTTTTTCTGTTGTTTTTTTCCCCCTTTACCTTTACATGATTATAGCATCTTATGTTTGGAACAATGACAAGACAAGGACAATTTTGTATACCTTTCTAGTTATTTTTCAAGATGGCATAATGAACTTAGTTCTTATTAATGACCAAAAGAAACAATGAATTTTAAATTCTGATCATTGTAAACTATTTTCTCTTTTTACTTGTTATCCACTGTGTCTCTTTACATTTCTTTTTCCTTTTATGTAATTATTCTTTTCCTTTCATTGTTAAAATAAATACATCCTTTAAAAAAAACTCTTGAATATTTCATATGTACAATGAATCTGGTTTTCTTCCCCCAAATAGCATGGAAGAATGTGAGGCCCTCTGCACTAGAATGGCAATCATGGTGAATGGGCGGTTCAGGTGCCTTGGGAGTGTCCAACACTTGAAGAACAGGTAAAACTGTTTGGTCCCTCCTGTTTTTGTGCAAATGTATGCATTTCTGTTTTGAAAAATGGCTAGCTCACAGTAAGGTTTTTATGACTTAAAAAAAAAAACTTTGCATGAAGTCCCAAAGGTGCTTTTTTAGGAGGCAACTGGACTTACTTGCTTTTTCATTTGAAGACGTTTTGCTTCTCATCCAAGAAGCTTCTTCAGCTCTGACTGGATAATGGGGAACGGAAGGATTTATATTCCTTGCAGACAGCTGGTCATTTGCATCCTTTCAATGGCCTTCTAAAAGGATGCACATATGGCAATTTTGAAACCAATGGCACATTTTTTCCAGGATCATAAATGACTGTGAGAAAGCCAGAAAACATTACAGCTATGATGTCCTTTTTTTTAAAACTTAGGAAAACCATGCTGAGTGTCCCTGCTTTCCTTATGTTTCAGGTTTGGAGATGGCTACACAATAATTGTACGAATAGCAGGGGGGAATCCTGACCTGACCCCTGTTGAGAACTTCTTCAAGCTCGCTTTCCCAGGAAGCATGCTGAAGGAGAAACATCGCAACATGCTGCAGTATCAGCTCCCATCCTCTCCATCCTCTCTGGCTAGGATATTTAGCATCCTCTCCCAGAACAAAAAGAGACTCCACATAGAGGACTACTCCGTTTCCCAGACCACACTTGACCAAGTAAGTTGATAGCATGAAATTTGGGGAGGGAGGGAGAGGGGAAAAAAACGTGTCTCAAGGTCTCGTTCTGAGCTGTAGTTTATTCACTTTCACACTTCAGTTACTACCTTGCTTCTCTCTCTGTTGGTTGATATTCACTCCAGTCACAATAGGTGACCAAAGAGGAATCGACATCCCCCTGGGATGATCTCACTACTGATGCCCACCTTTTTGTTCTCTCAGGTATTTGTAAACTTCGCCAAGGACCAAAGTGATGATGACCACACAAAAGACTTGTCGTTGCACAAAAACCAGACTGTGGTAGATGTAGCTGTTTTGTCTTCCTTTTTGCAAGATGAGAAGGTGAAGGAAAGCTGTGTATGAATAACCTTTCTCAGAAGGACGCAATGTGTCGCACTGAGCAGAAGGGGGAAACGTTCATCCTTTCTGTATTACGGATGGGATCTTCCCAAGTGGAAACAGATGGAGGCCGAGGAGCTGGAGATGGAAATTATAAATGGGACGTTGTACTGGTGATCATTCAATGCAATGCAATTCAATGCAAACGAAACAATATTCCAATTACAGAGGCAGGGCCTCTGGGAGATGTTGCCTTGTTGTACTGTTCTCTAGTGAAAGACTTGAATTTAGCTATTCTTATATTATAATTCTGTGAAACTCTAATATGGTGCCACTTGCTGCTACGTTGTCTTCTGCCATACTCCCAGTTGTTTCTACTTAGTATGTTTTGTGTTTAAGAGCTACGTAACAACAGTTCAGAGATTTGTGGCCAGTGATTTATTTATTCACCATGCTAAGATAGGCACAGCCCCCTCTGCACAGGGAAAGGAACTGTTTGGGCACTATACATCATTGCTGGCAATGAATGAATGCATCAACAGAACCAGTGTCCAGCAGTCGCACCCAGTGCGATATTGTGGCCTTATTTAAGTATTAGCTATTGGCCAGGTTGACCCATCCATGCTTGAGGGGACTGGTATGACAACCATTAGGGGTCTTAGTAGTGGGCCATGA
This sequence comes from Pseudoxenodon macrops, assembly GCA_032467955.1. Lineage (NCBI taxonomy): Eukaryota > Metazoa > Chordata > Lepidosauria > Squamata > Pseudoxenodontidae > Pseudoxenodon > Pseudoxenodon macrops. The sequence goes on along the minus strand of JANHFT010000605.1, from coordinate 142,235 downwards.
AGCACACCGTCAAAACAGGCTACTTTGAATTCAATGTTTCTTAATGGCTTGTAGGAGAATCAACTATCAATCATCAAAGCATCTGAGACAATTTCTGTCCTAATAGTATGGTGACCAATTGCTTGTTTTTCCCCTTTTGCTTTTGTTGTGGAACTGTTGCTCTTTTTAAGTTTCTTTACTTAAGCTTGATTGTTGATATGTCTATTTTCTTGTAAAAGTACTATCTGTAGGAGAGACTCAGCAATCTCTGAAGAACTATTATCACCCATACTAGGGTATGTTTTCCTGCCTACCACAAAATATCTAAATGCATATAGCATTTATTTCCACCAATGTTGAAAATCTTCAGTTTATATCATCACCTCTGTCCTGGTTTTCATATAATTTTAAATCATACAATGGTGAGCTCCTACTTTGCGTAGAAGAGATGATGTTTCAGGGTTGAGGTTGGAGAAAACCCTCAAGAAAAAACAGCTGGGGGTCTTGAGTTTCCATAGTCCTTCCATTTCTCTTGCTCCATGGCTTTTATGTGGCACATATACTGATCTCCTGTTCCAGATATGGATCGAAGGTAGGCATTATAAGTTGGATATGTGGATGACAAGCAACTAATATATAATTTTTTTTAATGGTCCATTTTTCAGCAACTGTTTATTTGAAAATTTATATGGAAGCTTTTTTTTCAGTCAGCCCAGATAGTATCTTTAAATAAAAAGCTAGGAGAAGCAAAATGGCTACAAACATTTTTGTAGTACTGGATAACAAACCAACACTTGTGCTCATCGCGGCTGGCATATACTAATATTTCAGACATGTCCCAAGCCAGGTAAAATTCTGAAATGATTAGTTACACTAAGTCCTTTTGAAGTCAGCAGGACATCAATCTGAATCCTGTGTACTCTTTTTTGCACCCAACTTTCAATGACCTGCAATTTAGTTTCTCTCTCTCCATAAAAGTAGCTATTTTTTCTACAAATATGAATGCTCTATTTTAGTATAATTTCAAAATGCATTTGCAAATGTAACACAATTCAAACGGAGGTAAACATTAACTATACAATCCCTTGACACAACAGTAACTCAAAAGTAACTGGCTTAGAGTTAAATGACAGCTGTGTAAATTTGAAATGTAAGGATATAATCCTATGCAGGGTGACTTGGCAGTTAGCTCTACTGATCACAATGGGACTTCAGTACAGGAATAATTGTATATTCCCGTTGCTTTCAAATCCTTACTGATCTGTTTCATTAGAAATAATGATTTCTAGAAGTGCTTCTTGCTAAGAATGGAGATCCAGGCTAGGTTTGTTCCATACAAAATACTAGTAAATCACTGCATACAAATTTTCCTTTGTATCAGATAAATTAGCCAAAATTATCCTAATTTAGGGGAGTCAAACTCGATTTCATTGAGGGCTGCATCAGGGTTGTGTTTAACCTCGGGGGGGCGGGGGGGCGTGGCCAGCTCGACATCCTGCAGCCCACATGCGGCCCTCCTGGACTCCATTTTTGGCTGTGACGGCCTCCTGCAGCCTGCGAAAACGGAGCCTGGGAGTGACATTTTCATTGGCAGAGGCACCGCAAGCCGGTCCTTCGCTGTTTCCAGGGTGGTCCCACGGGGTATATCTAAGCATCCTGCAGGCCAGATCCAGGACGCGGGCCTTGAGTTTGACATCCCTGTCCTAATTGCTCTCTGTGGTATGATATAAAACCACTGGTCAAGGAACTGAGCAAGAATATTTACTTCATGTTATGTGATTAAAATTGTTGTTATCCTTCTGCAGTATTTGTGATACTGTAAAGATAGTTTCATATGAATATATTTCTTACAGAAGTTAATATGTATAATAAATCCCTATTACTATGCTTTTCCTCCCAGGTTTGTTTCAATCCCCTCCCTACTCTAATATGATTGGTCCTTCATTCCAAGCACTTTATGCTGGCTGTAATGGGATCTATTTTTGCACTGGAATATCTTATAAACTTTGCAAAACAATAGTTTCACATATACGCAAAAACAATCTTTTAAGTTAAAAATCTTTCAATGGACATTTTCATGGAAAAACAAATATATATTTGTATTGCTAATAACTATTTGTGAAATATTAATAGGCATCTGTTAATTGCCTTGTATCAAGTAAAGAATAAAAGTGTTGCTGGTCTACAAATCATGAAAGCATCTGTGAGGTTTATGTTAATATAAAAATAAGTAGGAAATGGTATAGTTCTCTCTCTCTCTCAATAACAAAGTATTGTAGATGTATAGTAGCTGACTAATACAGAATTAGAATATGCAGTGCATGTTTTATTTAAAAAAATGAAGTCCACTGATTAACTGAATTCCAATTTAAGAAGAAAGATATTCATGAAGAAGAAATTACATTTTAACCTAAAGAGATCTGTATAATACTAAATGACAAATTTTCTGAGTATGGTTCAGATTATTGGTTTTCAGTCCTGACTCTAAGTGAGCTCAGAATTATGGTTGTTAAGTTATGGTGGCTATGAGGCTTGATTGTGGTGTGTCAATTTTAGGGCATAAATTAACTCTTCATCTGGTGACTCTCCAACTCAAAACTCTGGGAAACTGTGCTATTATCTTCAGCAGCTGGGATCAAAGAAGGTTCTGGAGACCACAAAAATATGACTCTGATGCCACCTGGGCCATAAATAGCTGGTTCTGATCTGTTTGCTAAAGTCCAAAAATTCCATGGGATTATAGAGTCACTGTGTAGTCCCAGATGTTATAATTCATTCATTTGGCCTCTGCTGCTTTTCTCTATCCCTCCCTCCCACATTTTTTAATTCGTGGCTTCTTGGCGGTCTCCTCATTTTCCCTTGGCAAAACAATGTCTTGTTTAATAGCATCACATATTTTCTTTGGGTCTAGTTGGCTGGTTGTTTTCCATCTGAGTTTCTCTGAATATGTCTCTGCCATCCTTGGCCTTTCACTTCAGGAAACCTCAGTTGTGCTAACCATAGACTTCAAAGGAAGGCACTATGTCATGAATTCCAGTTTCAATACGGAAAGATTAAAGAAGCAATACCTTTTAAATGCGGTAAATTGTTTCAGTCCTTTAACAGTTATTTAACAAATAAATACCTGCATGCACTAAAGCATGATACTCAATAGGACAAATTTTCCCTCTGATGGCCTAGTATACTGTGGGAAAGAATTTAGTTAAAATATGCAGGCCAATAAAGCAAAGTAACTTTGTGTACATATATACTCAGAGCAGGGGTGAAATCCAGCAGGTTCTGGAGAACCGGTAGCAGAAATGTTGAATAGTTCAGAGAACGGGCAAATACCACCTCTGGCTGGACCCAGGAGTGGGGAGGGAATGGAGATTTTGCAGTATCCTTCCCCTGCCACACCCACCAAGTTACGCCCACCAAGCCACGCCCACAGAAACGGTAATAAAAAAATTGGATTTCACCACTGACTCAAAGCCAGGAACACCCTTCAAAGTAAACTTACCCCCACTCCCCAAAAAAAAAACCTTGTCTGCTTTAATAAACAGCCCCAATTAGTGGATTTTTGTGTGGTATAAAAGTAGCAAATACTATCCTGGGTGCTATGCGCTGTGCTGGAAAATAATTATCCATGTTTGTCACACTTGGCTGCAGGATGTGCCCGTTTTTCCACTGTGCACCTCTTGGTCTCCCAGCAAAGTTATCAATGCATGATGCAACAAGGGTTTTGCTTACCAGCTGGCCTGTCCCTAATTAGGGCTGAAAGAGCGTGGCTGGCCAAGGCCATCCAGCTGGCTTTTGTGCCTTAAGGGAAAACTAGACCCTGGACCTCGTTAACCCTACATCACACCAGTTCTCTGGGCTGTGCTAGAAGGGAATGAATCCCACTGCAAAAACATTTGATTCCCCACTGAACTTAACTTGAAAAAAGTTAAACCATCCTAGCTTTCGTTTGAAGAACCTTTTAATATGGGTGTCGTGCCTAAAATCGGAAGCCACCGCTGTTATTTCAAATAGAAGCACAAAATATGCGTACTTCAAAAAGCCATTTTATTGTTTCAATTTCAACAATTACATTTCAGGCACCGCAGTTCGAATGATTACTTCAAGAAACACAAAAATGTATATGCTACATCATATGCCACTGCGACTGACTCTCTCGGAATAAATCAGTTTATTCCATTGCTTCATTTGAACATGCCAGAGCTAGTTCTGAATACATGGAAAAATTGACTTGAAAAAGGTTTTTCAATTTTTCCATGTATTGAAAAGGAAAGGAAAGCTAGTAGGGAACTTGAAACTGACATACATGTTATTTATAGCAAAAAAATAAAATAAAAAATAGAAATGAAAGAAAAGGTCATATTCATGATTTATTGAACACTTTTCATTCAACTAAAGTTCCACTGCAAAGGCATTTTTGGTCCAGTTCTAGTACAGCGACAACATTCAGACCGTGTTAGATAGAATTGCAGACAAATATATGTTAGCTCAGAGTAATGCAGCGCTTAGGTTTAGGACAAGCAAAATGTACATTAAAAAGACTTGGCAATAATGCTTTGGAACAGTGAAGGCCATTGAGAAAAGATATGTACAATAGTTCAGAAATTTTTTTCTTAAATCACTCCGGACTGTATTTTACAGCCTTTTACAGACTTATTTTCACAGATTTATAATTATACAAGGAAGGAGCCTAATACAAAGAATTTATGGAAGTTCATTTTCAACTAACATAATTTAGTGAATCTTGAATTTTCATTTCACTGGGCAGATGATTAAACTTTCCATTTCCAGCAAGGGAAATAGGCATAGGATTGCTGCCAGAAAGAGAGGTTATGTTTGTATCGTATTTTATAAACACAGAAAAATATATAGCTGGATTATTAAAACCCTTAGATGCCCTTAACAGTGCAATGAAATTTTTTTTTTTTGTCCCATTCGGCACTATATTTATTTTAATGCCGAGAACGCTGTAGGAAGCAGGAGGCTGTTCTGCTGGGATTCCAGGAATTGAACGCTTTCTCGAACTAAAAGTAAATCACACAAGCAATTAAAAGGTTAATAATGGTATGTATGTAGGTATATATATATTTCAAAGAAAGAATCCCAAAGGGAAAGGGGAAAAAAAGGAGAAATCTTTCACTTACCAGCTGCTACTAACCGAGGATCCTCATGGGCATAATGTCTTCCAGCTGCCCGACGATCTGAACTCTCATTCCACCAAAGCACATGAACTACAAAGACAGAAAACTGCAGCTCAATAACAGTGTGAATTACCGTGTTTTTCTGAGTATAAGACGCACCTTTTCTCCCCCTAATTGGGGCTGATAATTTGGGTGCGTCTTATACTCCGAATGT
>JANHFT010000605.1:121672-134073 GCA_032467955.1 Pseudoxenodon macrops | reverse complement strand
TTCTTTTCTTGTTTTTGTCCCCAAAAACTAGGTGCGTCTTATACTTCGGTGCGTCTTATACTCCGAAAAATACGGTAGTTTATTATGTCCTTGGCATGTTAACAACCTTTACTTAGTCATTTATTAAAAAAATTGCCTGTTCTTCTTGCCTCTCTTTTGTGGTTTTCTATATACTTTCCTTAACATCTAATAAAAATATGTCAAACAAGAAAACAAAATGTACCTAAGATAAACTCTTGTGCTTCTGAGTCAACTCTAAAACATATTCTAAATCAATCTCACCAGTTTGACTGTGACTATTAAAATGCTGGGGGTACTTGACATTGGGAGATCTACTGTGGATATGCGTCTTCTTTAAGGCAAGCTTGACTTCTAGTGTTCCTATAAAACCCTCCTGTTGGTGTTGTTTTGTTGTTGTTTTGCAGAACAATCAAAATATTGGCCATTGGCTTCTTCTATGCTTTTTTAATTTCCCAGTCTAGCTTACCACTACTCTGGCATACTCTAGTGGTTTCCTTTGCTTAGCTTCTCAGACCAGGCAAGGCCTAGATGGGCACTGTGACCTGCTAAACCAAGCAAACACACTAAGAATTGAATAAAAGACTAATTAATAAGGTCCTTAGATACCACTCAAGTTTCTTATCCACTCAAAGTCTTGATTTCAAATACTATTTAGAATATTACAGGCCAGGGATGTTAAACTGGCGGCCTGCGGGCCGGATGTGTCATGTGCATACTACGCCCACCCCAGCGCCTCTAAGGGGGGAAATGTTGCAAAACATCACGTGACAGCAATGTGATGCAGCAAATTTGACACACGTGTTATAGGCAGCGTCCTTTACACCATGTTTACAACCAGGGAGCCATTCACATTCTAACCAGCTGGATATTCCTACCTTATCATTTAAGAGAACAGCTCCTTCACCAATTCACCTGGGAATCATGAATAAGAGATGGAGAAAGTCTTCGTCTTAAAATCTGAGAAAAATATTTAATTCAGTGCAGTTGCTGATATCTCTGTAACCTTATCTTAATCAAGTGTTTCTCAACCTTGGCAAGTTTAAACTGTGTGGACTTCAACTCCCAGAACTGCCCAGTCATCTTAAACTTGCCAAGGTTGAGAAACACTGTCCTAGACTATTTCAATAATTTTTGCTAAAGAAAATCTGGAAGAAGCCTGCTTTCTGCAGAAATGGAACAATCAAGAACCTGACATTAATCTGAGCACCTGGATTGTATTCCCTCTTTAGAATTCAGCGTAACCCCTAGATTCCTCACCCTTAATCAAAATGTAACTCCTTAGTTAATAAATCAGATTTACAATCTTAATGAAAGTATAATGAATTCACTCTTATTTTCAGACTACAACCGATACCATTTCCTAGACTAAAAAATAGAATACAGGAGACACCTTCTTTGTTTGGGAGTTTACTATTTTGGTTTGTAAGAGAGCAGTCTGTGCTGCCCACAGAATCAGAGAATACAAAAGTTCCAACAAGGAAGGAACTGATGGGGCTTGGAGGCAAAATCAAATGAGCCTTATAGCATTTCCCCATAATTTTGAAGCCATCTTGATTCCAAATTTAGATGCGCGCTCTGACAGAAAAGCATTTTGTCAACTTTAAAGGAACTAAATTGTGAGTAACAGCTTCCTATTGGATTACATTAAACAAGTCATGAATTGGTGGTTGCTAAGTGAGGTTTTGGTTCTTGAGGGATATTGTTTGGTTCCTTACCCGTTTCTAAGGCTTCTTATTTAAACTGCACTGGCGGTACAGGAGTTTCTGCAATTAATTTTTTCATATTGGTTGAATAATCTGAAGACATCCCAGATCCCATGGGAATTAAGAATAACAATCTTATTACTTAATTCATTACATAATAAGTACTATAATACACCTACGGAAACTTCTTACACCACCTCCCCCCCAACTCCTCTTAGCCTTTCAAAAGAGCTTCTATACCTGGCTCTGCCAACTGGCATGGGAGTCTAAGATGTCATGCAACCCTGGGGGTGGTTGGTAGGTTGAAGGCCTTTTAACTTTGCAATTGTTCTTTTTTAACTCTGTAATTCTGTTTTCTAACTTTGTTTTTAACTATGACTTTTAGTATTAGAGTTTTATTTATAAACCACTCAGAGGCATAGAAATATGACGGGCAGTACAGAAATTTGAAATATGTATATATTAAAAAACTATGCATACAGTACCATATTTCCAAATGTGGAAAACCTTATTCAGTCCCCCAAATTCCAGAGTCCAGTATCCAACCATTGGGGAATGAAGCGTGCGAAGGTGAATGTTTTTAGTGGTGAGATCCAGAAAATCATTCATCTTGTTTGGCTTAATTGTGTAAGTACGTAATTCATAGAACGTGCCATCCGCCTGTCGCGGCCCTGTGGCAAAAGACGAAGTCTGAAAATAAAATAAACATACATAAACGTTGATGAATAATAGTAATTCATTACTTATTCAAATAAATATGAATGAATGCAAATAACACACAGTATCATTTTCTTTCACCTTTGCAATGTGATGTGAAATCGTTCAGAGAAAGACTATCACAGTTCTCCACTCTGGTGCCACAAAATACAGAATCTGAAATTAAACCTATTTTGAGGCAAAAGACTAAGGAAGACTAGGGAAAGCTGGATTACCATAATAATAATAATAATAATAATAATAATAATAGTGGCCAGAATTCCCAGCTGAAGACACATTCAGGGTTTTTTTTAATACAAAAGAATCAGCTAAACTATGAAAATCACGTTCATCAGATGTGGCAATAATCACCAATGAATGGTTGAAAATGGTTTAAAAGGAAACCAAATTCACAGGTTTTAGTATCATCAATGGACAGTAGTGTTAATGGTTATATGCTGAATACAAGTAGGATACTGAGTAACAGAAGCTGAGAAGAGACTCTTAGGCATTTAAACATTCTTGTAACAATCTGAATGGCTATTGAGTAACACTAATTGCTAAATTAGACAAGTCTATGGTGTTTATTATTAACAGGTTCTTAGACCATTTTATTCCCTGCTTACCAATGGTAGCCTTTATTTTTGACACCTCAATAAAAAGCTTATACATTGTTCTTATACATCTCACTGGGTTCAAACACTGCACTAGGCCAAAATACAATATGTTCCATTTTTGTTGCTGCAATGGGTGAAAAAAAGCTACCGTTGTCGATCAACCATGGCTTCAGACAATTACAATTACATTACAAATGATTTCAGCAAGCCATGGTTCTATAGGACTTTGTACATGCCTGAAATTTTAGAGCTGTACTTTGGCCCCTTCTAATCTTACAGGAATAATTGCTATACAAACACCAGAGAGGCCGCTGCACTGATATTACTAAAGTGGATTTATTTTGCAATTAAATCAAATCTATGGGGCAATAAGGTGATCTTTACTCTCTAAACATTCCTCTCATCTCTCTTCAAGCTGGTAGTATTGCACTAGCAATCACTCAATGCAAAGCACTGATTGCTCTACCTGATCCAACTAAAGATAGGAAAAAACCAAAACCAAAAAATGAGAATGATATATTAATCTCAGTAAAATACTAGATAAAATAAAAATGTATACAGAAGTGGAAACTAGATTATTCACTAATTACTTTTGAGTCTTAAGTATGTAAACAGTGATCTTTAACAAATGAAAACATTTTAATCACATTATTTCCCTTTAGCCTTATTGCTGTATTTTACCTTCCTAAAATTTGCTGGCAACTGAATATTACAGGAGAGATATAGAACCTTCAGAGCAAAAGGAGCAATAGAAGGGGTACTGCATTAGGACTGCAACATTTGAAATGATCACTAGATGGCAGAAAAGAGATAAGACTTGTATCTTGTATTTATCTCTTGCTACCATCTAGTGGTCATCTTGATTTTGCAGCCCAGATTGAGTAGCCCTCCTGTTAAGAGCAGATCTCTTCAACTGTCCTGAATTATTCATCCCAGTTTCATCACAGCCACAATGCAAAATTCTACATTTCATTTTACATATCAAATGTAGAACTTCTGGAAAAAATGTTTTGTGTCAAGTCACCCAAATGGCCTAGCTATTTTTAAAAAAAAAGCAGTTTTACAAAAAATATTGCATATATTTTTATTAAATCAAGTTCAAGGAAACCAGGGAATTATAACAAAGATTACAGAGCTGAACTAGCTAGAACAGAGAGCAGAAAAATCAATTCAAATCAGTTTACATCTGCAAAAACTACTGGATGATCTTTGGCTTTTTTGTTAGCTATGTTAACAGATTATTTGATGACAAAAGGCAGCTATAATGCAATTAATGACAGATCTACTAATAAGCAGCAGAACAAAATACTGCAGAAGCAGGAGAGGAAAATGTACGTGGAGAATTTTATTTTTTGATAAATAAAAACAAATCAGCCTGGGAGTTTGCATACATACATCAGCCCCTACATTGGTTTCTGCAATAGAAATGTCTGCTCGGTGTAGTGATTAAGGTGCTGGCCTAGAAACCAGGAGACTATGAGTTTTAGTTCTGCTTTAGACATGAAAGCCGGCTGACTGACTCTCTCTCATTCCAACCCACCTAACAGGGTTGTTGTTGTTGTGGTAAAAATAAGAGTAGGAAGGAGTATGATATATGTTTGCTGCCTTGAATTACTTATCAAGCAATAGGCAGATTAAAAAAAATCAATGTCATGTAGTGTGCACTGGTACTCATTACTTCAAGAATAAGGATTCTTTTGACACTAACACAGAAAATGTTAAAAGAATATTTAAGGCTCCGTATTTAATAGTTTGACAAAAGAGTGGATTTAGCAAGTGTAGCTGCTGTCTTGCGTAGGTAGAAGATTCTCATCCTCTGATCTGCATCTAACCTATTCTAAACACATGAAAGGAGTCTCTATAGTTTCCCCATCGCTTTTGTTAGTTTAAAAGTGATTTCCTAATCATCAGCCCAAACCTGTATTTCAGAGTACCTGGGAGATGAAGGCTTAGAATGAATACAGGTAAGGTTACAGTTCGTTTAGTGACCATTCAAAGTTAGAATGTGACTGAAAAAGTGACTTAGGACCATTTTTCATACTTTACGACTGTTGCATCATCCCCATAGTCACATAATCAAAATTCGGATGCTTGGCAACTAATTCGTACTTATGACTGTTGCAATGTCCCAAGATCATGTGATCACCTTCTGTGACTTTTTGAGAAGCAAATTCAGTGTGGAAGCCAGATTCACTTTACAACCATGTTTCTAACTTGTAACAGCAATAGCACTTAAGACTTCTATACCGCTTCACAGTGCTTTACCGCCCTCTCTAAGCAGTTTACAGAGTCAGCCTATTGCCCCCAACAATCTGGGCCTTCATTTTACCCACCTCGGAAGGATGGAAGGACGAATCAACCTTGAGCCAGTGAGGACCGAACTGCCTAACCGAATGATTCACTTAGCAACGGTGGCAAGAAAGGTTGTAAAATGGGGCAAAGCTCACTTAACAAATGTCTCACTTAGCAACATACATTTTGGGCTCAGTTGTGAGTCGTTAAGTCAACGACTACCTGTAAAAAGGAAGATGGTAGAATGGACGACAACATCTGTGGACAGGCAACAAAGGAGAATAGGAAGGGATGCATGTCTTACTTCTAATTTTAGAGTTTGTGGGAAAATACTCTTTCTCCTGTTTTGTTTTGCTTCCTTAACTGCTAGCACTTTGTTTCAAACACTAGAAAAGGCAAGTCAAGATAGAGAGGCTTTGATCGGCTTTCTTTCTTCAAAACCTTTTTCCCCCCAACCCAAACTCAAATCCTGATCTGATTTGGGGATCAAGTCCTTTTGCATGCAATAGAAATTTCTTTCCAGCTGACTCTTTCCTCCTAGTTTCCTCGGCTCTTTGTCCTCTCCCCACCGCTCCTTTTCTCTGCCGTTAACAGCGAGAGGGCAAAGATTAAACAGCAGCAGCAACAACTGCAGCCGTGCCGAGCATCTCTTGCAGGGCCGGCCCCACCTGTTGGACGTCTGCCTGCCCACCGGTTCTGCACGGCACACAGGAACTCTGTCCTCCACCCCAAGCGTCTTCCTGGGTTCCCTCCCTTTTACCTGGGCACCGACCGGCCGCACCGCTGCCGCGACTCCTCTGAGGAGAGGCCGGAGCCCCTGCATGGTCTAATCGCCCGGGCCCAACTAAAGGTAGCAGCGCTGCAACAGCAACAGCCAAAGCACGTAGCCCAAAGAAGGGCGGGGAACGGACACTTCCTACTGCGATCTGGTCGGGCCGCCCGTCGCTGCTTCGAGGCGAAGCATTGGCCGATGCGAACCTCGTGGCCGCCTCCTCACCAAGCGCAGTGAAACCGCCCTGCCTCTTCCCAGCCCTTTTCCCACTACGGCGCGTAAGGGATGAGGAAAATTCAATCTCCCCGGCTGGGCGCGAAAGTCCTACTTCTGGATCTGAGATATGAGTTAATTTACAACTCTGGGCATCCTTGATCCTTGGCCGGGATTGCTGCAGCCGATGGATTGCAATCCAGCTGCTCTTGAGGGTTCTTGAATTTAAGTAGTAGTCCAAACGTTTCCCCGCGAAACTCCAGGGGGACACACTTGAGCGAAGGGTTGTTTTGCAAAGTGAAACAAATGCTACGCGTGGGGGAAGTGGGAGTTCTCAATGGGATTTCTTCTCAGTTCCGGAATTATTACTTCCAGCATTATTTACTCATTATACTGTATAGATCCTCAATTAAAATTTCTCCCTGGAGCCTTCTGGGACGACTATCGCAGAGTGGTAGAAATGCCTAATTTGTGAATACTGTATTGTATTGTGTGTTCTCTGATACTGAACTGAAAACTGAAATTTTACTATTGGGGGGACGGACTGAAGGGGGGTTATGTACTGTATGACTGAGGCGTTTCAGTATAAAGATAAAATTATGAAAAGGTGAATCCACATTTAAGTACTTTAGTTATTTTTGACAAGCATGTATTAGATAACATATAGGTTTGAATACATGAAATGAATACGTATAAAAGGGAACACCTATGCACGCCCCTTACAGAATCTTACTTATTTTTATTTTGGGTCACCCACAAAGCAGCACGTAGCAAATCACTCTGTGTTTACACATTCAGGCTAAGGCAAAATGAAACATGGCTTCAAAGAGTGACATGCTTTATTTAGGTCTGGCAGCCTTCTCCTAGATGTCCTTCAGATGTGGACTTCAAATTTAGAGGAATTGGAATTGTCCAACTCATCTGAACAGAACCAGGAGCACATCAGATGCAGAATTCAAAGTCAGGATTCTCGCATGCCTTCGCTTTATGTTTTCAAACTTATGGAACTGCAGAATCAAAGACTGATTGAATTAAAACATTAAGAGGAAGGTGAGTGAAAATAAAGCAGCTTCAGTTGTAGCCCTTTATCAAGTTTATGGAGTGTTATTTCTAATATGTAAAGCAGGTGTGTAGTCTAGACGGACATATCAACTTAGACAAAAGTGCCACGCATGTTTATTCTCACAAAAGTACACATGGTAGTAAAGATGACGGGAAGAATCAAGTCAAGTTCAATTTTCAACCAAAGATATAAGAATTAGAATTAGTTCTGGGATGTATGAAACTTAAAACATGAATGTAAAATATTTTATGTAACCTGCCAAAATATACAATATTTCAAAATTCTGCAATATGTTTATGGTTTTTTTAGATTGAAGAACATACCTTTTAGAATTTTAAAGGATAGGATATGGAATCTATAATCTGCTATTTAAGAAGCCTGCAAAGGTATGTAACAAACAGGATGAGTGGAATTGCCAAGGGGCAAGCTAGGAAATAATAGAATTGCATCCACACAATCCAGAAAATCTATTTAATTTCGCATTTAACAAGTCTCAATCATAATGCAATGATGAATACCATAAAAAGTTCAGATCCATCACCAGATATTTAAGAATAAATAAATACATTTCAGCTGTAATAAGTGAAACTTCATTCTCTTGATCTGCAATCTATACATTAATCATGATACTTTCCTGATTAAATAGCATATTGTGACAACTTTTTATTTTTAGGTTATTATATTTTATAATTAGTTTTTAGTTATATTTATAAGTTAAGATATTTAAATATGAGTGTACTACCAGAATGAAATTATTATTTTAGACATATTCCCCATTTTTTAATTCTCAGGTCTTAATATTTCAGTACAGATATTCTTTATTAAGTCCTTATTTACTCATATAACTTGAATCTCTTTATGCAGATGATTAGAAAAGTATCTACAGTATTTGAGAAGATAACAGGACTTTTCACAAATAATGTTATTATTCAAACTACCCTCAATCTGCCTTTATAGATAAAAACTGCAGATGAGAATTACAGAGAATATTTTTTATGTGATGTCGTCAAACTGGAATAAAACTATTTCAAAGGTGAAAACGATGCAGGAATCAGGAGCATATTTTTCTGGGTTTCCAAGAATTGAATATTTTCCCGAACTGAAAATAAGAATTAAAATACACTCACTCAAACTTATAAAAAAGCATTGATAGACATTCCAAGATACACAGTAATATCTTACCAGTTGCTACCACTCTGGCATCTTCATGGGCCATATGCCTCCCAGCTGCCCGGATATCTGGATTCTCAAACCACCAAAGCACATGAACTGTGAAGTTAAAAGCAAGAACACAGTACTAGCACAAGGTGTGCATACAAATTATGATATTCAAGTTCCAATGTCCACAAACAATTTTCTGCCCCTGAGACCTTCTCTGTATAATTCTATAAAAGACCAAGCTAGTCACAGAGCTACGGAAAACTTAAGTATATCAGATATGATATAGAGGCATGGTGGTGTTCTGGAGCCAAATGTCCAACCTTGGCAACTTTAAGACTTGAGGACTTCCAATTCCCAGAATTCCTGTCAGCAATGGCTGACTGGGGAATTCTGGGAACTGAAGTTCACTAGTCGTAAAGTTGCAAAGATGGCTACTCCCGTTCTAGAGTTAAATAACTCTATCTCATGTTCTGTGTTCTAAAATTTCAGGTATAGTCCAGGCATTTCCCCCAAAAAGTGGGTAAACTTTTTCCAAAACTTCAGAAAGTCATTGTCATTTAGCATAGAACTGAATAGATGAATCAACAGTCTGGCTCATTGTAAGGCAGCTGTACTCCTAGATTTTTCTCCAAATATGCTTAGGATGCTAGAAGTGGGGATCCTGCTTTCAATAGTACAATGATATAACTGATGCATTGCCATTTGCTATGAACAGAACTTGTTTAAAAGGCAAAACAAAAATAATGTTCCAAAAGTTTTATCTTTTAAACATGACTAAATCTGGACTCACCTGATAAGGTTTTTTTCTTGTTCCTATGCTATAGTGAACAGATAGCTGAGCATGTGTGAAGTCATAAATCATTGGAATGTAAAAATATATATTGGAGCATGATTTTTTATTTGAAATATGAAAAATCTTGAGCCTGTACCTGTATTAAGAAATCCGTATTCTGTGTGGAAAAAACCAATCAGTTTTGCATAGCCTTTACTAACATGTGCATCAATAGCTGCTTTGAACGAATTTCCCCATAAAGCTGGTCCACCTGGTTTCAGCTGATAAGTCACTAACTCATAAACCCCTAGGAGAGAAAAAATCATTTTCAGGTACAAAAACAAGCAACTCATTTCTTACAGTACATTATTTCTATATCTTCCCCACTGATATAAATTCAAATTCATTTTACTTTTTGCTTTAAATCTATGCATGCTTGGGTTTAAATTTACTTTCAGTTCATAATTCATAATTATATTTGTGTAGGTATGCCCATCAGTCCACAGATCCCATGCCTGACTCAAACAGAAGAGATTTAAATATAATTTGACCACTTAAAAAAACCCATTTTACCAATGCATGAAATTATTTTAAGAGACAGCAATGGACATAGTAATTTCTCTCTTACACACATATACAAATATAAATAAGGGCTTGGAAAATATGATACCTTTTATAAAATGAGATTAAAAGAATGAATATTTTGAAGTATTGTTTTGGTTTCAGTCCACAGCTGTGGAAAGTAGTGCAAATATGACAATGCCCGATTTGGTTGCCAACAGTAGCTTATGGTTTTTTGGCATATGTATATCCTTACAGGATGGTTAGAGGCAAGGGGGAAAAAACAGCTTGTGAAAAAGAAAAGGAGCTAGAGCTTATTACCTCAGTAAGATTTATGGGTTTCAGTAACATAACTAGGGATGGTCTGGGTTCTTTTTTTGCCTGAGGGAGCCATTTTGGAGGTATCAAGTTAAACCAGAAGTGGTACAGCCTGTTGCAAATGGTAAAGCAGGTTCTGAAATAAACTTCTTCAAATGTATGAATATAACTAATCAAGTGTGCTCCATAATTTTAGTGAACGTGTGTGATTCCGAACCCAGCAATATTACTATCTTCCCTAGACCATCTCCTGAAACAATTTCTGAGTTTCTGTAGAGTTCCTTTCATTGACTACGAAATCAGTGCAACATGTTGAGGAGCAAGAGAACTGACCTTCTTTTGGTGGGGTTCCCAACTCACACCAGGGGACCATGTAAGCAATTTCCATATGCTGCTTATCCAGAAATGGAAGAATTGCAGCTAGTTTTTCCTGCCATTCTTTATCATTGATTACAGCTTTCCTTGCAGCTGCTCTGTGTGCAAAATTATCTGTGAAACAAAAAAAAAAGAGTTTGAATGCTTTATATTTGCTTCCATGATAAGTGTACAAAACTTCAGAGAAATAAATTAATATTTAATGAAAAGTTTTAACTTAATATTACTATTAGAGAACAAAACATTCTCAAATGCAGCCTTGGAATATATAGTCTGCCCCATCTTATTTTCTCTTCAAGAAGCTCACATATTGTTTTGCTGGGCCATGCACTGTTGCATAATCCCAGTACTTATAAAAATTGTGGATTAAACTCCAAATAGTTCCAGCAAATGTCTCCACGGACCAGAGAGACTCCAGTTGATGAAAGAAAAAGACTGGGGCCTCCTTTAGCAGTTATAGACTGTGAGCCTTGATGCCTCAGAATTTTCCAGGCAGCAATGAAAATGTCCATTACCAATTTTTCTCACTGGCAGGCAATTTGATGTGCATGGGCAAGCAAATCAATACTGTGGTCTTTTTCTATTGCTTAGTTAACAAAACAGTGCTTCTAAACTAGCTTTATTAGCCCCAAAGGTCCTAAAACTCTTTTGGATATTGTTATTTGTAATCCCAGATGGTATCCATATAACCTGGTAACAAAAATCATAGAAATAACTTTAAAAAGGCACATTCAACCTCTTTGAAACACCACCATGCAATTCATACCGTATTTCCAAATATGAAATGCTTTATTCATTGCCCCAAATTCAGCTGTCCAGAATCCAATCAGCTGTGAGTGAACCATACGGATCTTAATAGATTTATTGACCAATTCAAGAAACTCCTTTGTCTTTGCTGGTTTAATATCATAAGTACGAAGTTCATAGATAGTGCCAACATCCTGTCTGGGTCCCGTAGCAAAAGATGAACAAGCTTGAAGCACATTTGGCTTTAAAGAGACAAAAGCATAAAAAACAATTGGTGGAAATGATAGTCATGGAATATAGGATTTGATCAGTGATATACTACTGTATCTTAGTAAATAAAAGTTAGTAAATAAAATGCTAAAGCTTCATTCATGTTTAAGTTTTGCATTTTAACAATACAGCTAGTCCTTGACTTACAACCACAATTGAGCCTCAAATTTATGTTGCTAAGTGAGACATTTGTTAAGTGAGTTTTGCCTCATTTTACGACCTTTCTTGCCACAGTTGTTAAGTGAATCACTGCAGTTCTTAAATTAGTAATATAGTTAAGTGAACCTGGCTTCCCTATTGACTTTGCTTGTCAGATGGTCGCAAAAGGTGATCACATGATTCTGGGATGCTTCAACTATCATAAATATGACTCAGTTCCAAGCATTTGAATTTTGATCATATTACTGTGGGGATGCTGTAATGCTTGTAAGTGTGAAAAACAGTCATGAGCCACTTTTTCCAGTGTAACTTTGAACTGTTGTAAGTTGAGGACTACTTGTAATTCAAGGGAGCAAATACAAGTTTCAATGTAAAATAAGTTTCATTTATAATGCTATTCATCTTGAAGACTTGTGGAAAAATGCAAGAGAGGGAGAGAGGAAGTAAGAAAAAATCTCAGTTAAATGTATTTTTCTAGATTCCCAAAATCCATTCTAAGGGAGAAGGTATTATGCATGGAACAATGCTCTGGAAGTTCACAAGGGGGATCTCTGTAATTACCATATTTTTCAGAGTATAAGATGCACCTTTTCCCCCCCTAACAGAGGGTGGAAATGTTGGTGCGTCTTATACACCGAATACAGCAATTTTGGCCTCCTGA
>JANHFT010000605.1:38528-60924 GCA_032467955.1 Pseudoxenodon macrops | reverse complement strand
CACAACTGACTCAGACACCATGCAAAAGCAGCTGTACTGACTCACACACAATGCAAAAGCACACAAAATGGCAACAGCAACAGATTTAACAGATTGAAAAGGTTTAACAGATTTGGAGAGAACCGGTTCTATAACGTCACCAGCTGCTTGCAACCTACTCTATAGAACCGGTGCGAACCGGTAGGATTTCACCCCTGATACAAAGCTTTTTCACAACTGTAGACAGATCAGAAACCACAGATCTAGTTTACCCTGGTTGGAAACCGGAGATACAGTTGTGTAAAACAAATGCAATGGCTGAGTCTCTAGCAATGGAGGGCAATGCACAATTTTTGTGGAACAAAGTTTAGGGGAAAAATCAACCATCAGAGAATCAATATTTGTAGCTATTTTGATTAGGTGGATGAATATGTAGCACATCACCTTCATATTTAACCATTGCAGTAATTTTCAAATTATTTTGTGAAATTGCCTCTCCGATTCTTCCCTATTTAGCAAATCTTAAAAAAAACAAAAACAAATAAATTGTGTTTGCACCATGTGCTGATGTGTTAGGATGCTTTGTGCATTTAAAAACAAATACTAGTAGTCCTCGATTTACAACAGTTCATTTAGTGACCATTCTGAAAAAAGGGACTTATGACCGTTTTCCCACTTATGACCATTTTCCCACTTATGACCATTGCAGCATCCCCACGGTTACATGATCAAAACTCAGATGCTTAGCAAGTGGTTCATATTTATGACGGTTGCAGTGTTGCAGTGTCCTGGGATCATGTGATCAACTTTTGCGACCTTCTGACAATCTGGGGAATCCAGATGACTTTATAACCATGTTACTAATTTAACAAATGCAATGATTCACTGAACAACTGTGGCAAGAAAACCGTAAAATAGGACAAACTCACTTAAATGTTTCACTTAGCAACATAAATTTTGAGTTCAATTGTGGTCGTAACTCAAGGACTACTTGTACTGTAATTCCTTTTGCCTGTATTTTTTGACTGAACCCTGGTTTTGCTTTGTTTTATGTTTAAATTAATAATTTGATCAACACATATAAAGAACAGAATAAATTGCTACATAAGAGAAAAAAGGAGGAGAGAAGACAGAGTGGTCGAAGTATAAAATATCAATAAATGAAGGATTTGCATTTATCATAAAGTTTAAATTAATAATTTAATTAAATGTATAGAAGTAGGTTCATTATATCACTTTAACTAAAAAAATCTCTGTAAAACTCTAAACATTGATGTTAACATTGATATTACCATCATTTGTTAATTTTTCCAAAAATACTGTAAATGCATATAATCATGTAAAAAGAAAAGAAAAGGAAAAAATAAAATAATTTTTTAACAAAGAGGAAGTTCAGTAGAAACAATAAAATAATACTGTTTCAAATTATCTCCCAATGTATCCAACTAACAATTGGGTCATCATATTGAAATTGCTTTTAACAACTGTTTTTATACTCCATGAGTTTATATTGTTGACTGACATCTAGAGAGCCATTCTTGCTTAAATTTAGACAAACTTCTGTTTTGTGCTTTTGCTTTGAAAATCCTTGGATTCTTTTATCGCAGCAACAGTAAAGCTTGAATGCACAGCAACAAATTTTGATCCAATGCCAGCCACAGGACACTGTTTGAAATGCTAAATACAACTGCCGTTGCTCCTTTTTAATTATTTTGGCTGTTTGGCACAGGTCAAAATGTTCAGTCATGGGATTACTGTCAGCAGACTGGGAAATTGAGAAGTCAAGGAAGAAACTAAAATGATAATCATCCATGAATTTGTGGGCAAGGGCTTCTGTGCGTAACAACTCAGAGAGTCTATGTGCTGACACATGTCCATATTAGAAGCATTTTGGTTTAACTTTGGCCAATTTGGTGCTCTTTCAACGTCAGACAACAACTCCCATTTTCCCAACCAGTATAGCCGGCAGTATTGGCTGGGAATTTTAAATAATCATTATCTAACAGACCAGGCAAAATCCCAGCTGAGACAAGTCTTGATTTGGATGCTAGCTTGATACTGGTATCTTAGCATTGCTTAAACACTCACTGGAGTTGTTTATTTATTTGTTTACTTTTATTTATTTATTTGTTGTTTTTATAAATAACTCAAGACTGAGAAAACATGCAAGGAAGTACTCCTTCCTCTTCCTATTTTCTCCATAACAACAACCCTGTGAGGTGATTTGGGAAGAGATAGATACACAGAGAAAGTGGCCCAAAGTTTCCCAGCCAGGCTTTGAGGCCTATGGCAGGACTAGAACTCACAGTCTCCTGGCTCGTAGCCTGGTGCTTTAATCACTAGACTAGACCAAATTGTGTCAGGAAAATCCTGCATGCTTACTGAATGTAAGTTATAAAGATACCTAGGCACCTAAATGAGGGGGCTCAGTGGCTAAGTGGAAAAGGCACTAAGCTTGACGATCAGAAAGGTCGGCAGTTCGGTGGTTCAAATCCCTAGTGCCACGTAACGGAGTGAGCTCCCGTTACTTGTCCCAGCTTCTGCCAATCTAAAAAAGCATGTAAAAATGTAAGTAGAAAAATAGGAACCACCTTTGGTGGGAAGGTAATAGCGTTCTGTGCGCCTTCGGCGTTTAGTCATGCTGGCCACATGACCACAGAGACGTCTTCGGACAGCGCTGGCTCTTTGACTTTGAAACGAAGATGAGCACCGTCCTCTAGAGTCGGGAACGATTAGCACATATGTGCGAGGGAAACCTTTACCTTTTGGCATCTAAATAGGCAACCCTACTTCCTATTAAAGGCTTTACAAGACAATAGGCAAGGTTTGTAGGTTCCAAGAATTACCAGTACTCTGCAAATCTCTCCTTCCACTTTTTCTCAAGTGATTTCCCCAAACATCTGAATATAGCAGCTTCTCTTTCGCAGCTTTTCTTCCTGTTCAGCTGCTCCCTCCTTAGAATTTTTCTGGTGCACATTTTGATTTGCCAAGCTACACAGCCTGCCATTTAGGGTGGCAGAGGATTTGAATTTTAAAAGATCTCTGCTTTTCCAACTTCCCAAGGTTATCCATAAGTGAATAGACAAAAACAAAAGAAAAAGAGACAGGCAAGTCCCTGGACACAGGCATGTGTGTTTGCATTTAGATTTAAATTTGCATTTGCCTCAGGGAGTTTAAGACAGGAAAATGGCTGTTTCTGTCTTCCTCAAAGGATGCACATGTTGTATGTAAGTATTGTTTGTGAGGGAGAAAATGCTAAGGTTAAGAAGAGAACTTCATGAACTTCCGCCCACATTCGGGGCTGCACAGATAGTCTTGAACATACGACGAGTCACTTAGCGGTCATTCAGAGATACAATAGATCTCCCTCAAAAGACAGCTCCGCCCACCCTGTGATCACCTGATTAAATGATTTTTGGTGCTTGGCAAGCAGTCAGCATATACAGCACTTTGGAATGTCTCACAGTCATATGACCATGATTTACAACATTTACTTCTGGTTTATGGCAAAAAAAAAAGTCCATTGTGGACAAGGGGGTTCATTTAACGACCACCACATTCACTTAACAACTGCCACAAAAAATGTCCCAAAATCAGGATTTTCACATGTTAACCCACTTAATGACTGACATGGCTTAATGACCGTAATTCTGGGGTCAATTACAGTCATAAGCCAAAGACTACGTGTAACCACTACATATCCATAGTATTCTGCATCATCTCAGCCAATTTGGGACACATTTGGAATGTTAGAAACATAATTATGGGCTTTTTCCTAAAACGATTGCTGGGTGGACAGGCTGGTCCTTTCACAGAATGGGGAGATAAATAATTGCAAAGCACTGATTTCCCAGAATATTGCTTACAACCTATTTTTTGTCTCTTCCACACAGGATGCTCTCTGCTCTTCATACTTTATGTTTGGTTTAAGTGCACTTCCAAACCCTGTGCTGTAGCTGTGCATCACTTATTTCTTAAGAATATTTCTTGGGCATTTTGAGGACTTCAAAGTTTTATAAATGAAGATGATGCGTGCCAGCCTCATATTTTGCAATTTTTGAAAAAAAGAAGAATTTTTTAAAGACATATAAAAAGACAACTGGATAGGTAGACAACTTAGACAACTTAGCTGGTGCCAAGGGAGACATTTATAGTCACTTAGAATGTGGCTTTGTCTCCATTTGGCTTTAATTTCAGAATTAGGCAAGCTATACTCCCAATAGTTTTTTCCTCCTACAATTCCCACAATCATTTTCTTTGTCTATACTTACGGTACCCAGATATGATGGAAATTGGTTTAGAGAGCTGAATAATATCAAGGTGCTTGTAAAAAGACATTATTCCGGAATAAGGAAGATAAATCTCCATTATATCCTTAGTCCACGTGCATATTAAGGGTTCCCTTAATGAAATGTTTCCATTTTTTACTCAGCTCAAGCTCTCTTCTTTCCTAAGATAAACTGTTTTGCTGTTCTAACAAGCAGATAGGGTCAGTTTACTCTTATACTATGAATGATGTATTAGTATTACTTTAATCACAGTTTGCATAAATAGGTTTTAATTTACATGGTAAGTAAACACTTAATGGTATAAACAAAATGTAGAAATGAGTAATGTGATAAATTTAATTGTAAACACAACAGCAGGAGTCTTGACTGTAACGTACCTTAGTTAAATTGTTCTAATAACTAGCCTTCTGGATGTCATAGCAACTGCTTTATCAGTATTAAGTGGGCTCTGCTATGACTAAGCATGGGTTGGCCTTTCCTTACAAAATGAGGGACGTGGATTATACTGCTTACCATCCTAGAATACCTCATGAGAATAATTTTTGTTTGATCCAATAATTAAACAGATGAGAGGATTAACCCAATAACCATTTATAGTTGGTGTCAGGATAATAATTTGATACACATATAAAATAGCGCAGTGATTTACTTAACATAACTGTCAGCCACAGGAAATTGGGAGCCAGAGTTCGGCTCAAAATGAATACAAGTTTATTTCATGCTGCTCTAAACAAAAACCTGAACTAATAACGGTCAAGGCAAATTGGCGATAGATAGGAGTCAACAGAATTTAAGGAAGAATGGACAATTCTCTGTGAGTGTGAAGAGACTCTAAACTGATGGTGCACTTGATCCCTCCCTCAGGCTCAACCTGGTCATCTACAATAACTGAACCACAGTCAGCTGGGCTGATAAGTGGTAAATCATAAACAAAACCTATTCAATTCAGGGGTGGGCTGCTGGGGGTTTGCAGGGGTTTAAGACAACCTCTAGCTAAAATTCTGTGTAATTCGGAGAACCCCCAAATCCCACTCCTGGATGGCCCCTCCCACCCACTCCGCCCCTCCCACCACCCCGCCCCTCCCAGGAGTCTCCACACAGCCCGTTTTGGATGCAGGTAAGTGCAGGGTGTGCGTGGAGGCTCGGGGAGGGCAAAATACAGGCCTACCAGAAGTTCAGGAAGGCTGGAAATGGACCTGTTTCTGGCCTCCAGAGGGCCTCCGGAGCTTGGGGAGGCCATTTTTGCTCTCCCAGAGGCCGGAGGAAAGCCTCCGGAGCCCGGGGAAGGGCAAAAACGCCCCCCTGTCGTGGTGCAGGAGGCTGATTAGGCCACGCCCACCATGGCCACGCCTACCCAACAACCAGGCAGAGAACACCTTGCTAAAAGTTTTGAAGCCCACCCTTGATTCAATTTTGACTTAGTATGACTTCTGAACTCAGTTTTGAGTTCCTACATATTATGTCAGGGTATTTTAGAATAAACCATAAGAAGTCAAGCTTAAACCTGTTAGTTTTAGCTTCATGTGTGAATCAGGCCAATGATTAAGCTTCGGTTAACAGATTAGAGGAAAAAGATAAGGTATTTCCAGTGGTCTTATTTGTGAAGCAATTTAATATTGGCACTTGTGATGCTTTTATTTAAAACATCTAAGATCCTTTTGAATACCTTTAGTTAACTAGTTTTGAATCATATTTAAAAGGAAACCCTGTTTTCTATTAAGTACTATAAATAACTGAACAGTCCAAGGCCAATTTAAGATTTAGGCCAATCACCAGAGTGGAGGAATGAAAGAATGAGGGCACATTCTTGTGTCTGTTTTCAAAGTCCTCTTTTTGATTTTTTAAAAAGAACGATTAAGAAATTGAAAGTGTTATGTCATGGTGCAGGGGCTTAATGCTTTTAGAGATTTTAAAGATTCCGCAATCTGTAACTTATGATCTCTGAGGCAAATTGCAGCTTGGGGAAGACACGTGGAAGGATTAAAAGATCTTAACTTTACATTTCCCCACACACTCATTCCTTGGCTTGGTTGCTGATGGTGGTAATTTGGAAAGGACCAAATAGTTTGGTTAGCCAAGATTTAAGTCTTCCTCAAACAGGACAAGAGTTCTTCTCTGCGATGTCCATTGCACATTTTCAAGATCAATCTATTCAGAAGCAGAGCAGATCCTGTATACGTCTTTTAATGCTCCAATTCCTGTTTTTTAAAAAATTAGTTTATAATATAAAGTACAAAAATACGAAAGGAAATAGTAGGAAAATAGGGGAGGGAGAAGGGAAAGGAAAACGGTAAGGAAAGGGGGAAAAAGAAAGAAAAGGTGTTGATTCCGATTCCCCTTTGATGCAATAAAATAAGATAATAGTATCAAACCTCAACTTTTTACATAATAGTATAAACTAGACACAAACCTTCTAATTGATAAAACGCCGAATCAAAGTTTCATTCCCCCCCCACTTCAAGCACAAAGTCCAGAATCGGTTTCCAAGTAGAAACAAAATTGTGTTCTTTTCTTTAATCAAAGCAGTCAATTTAGTCATCTCTTCGAACTCCATCAACTTTTGCAGCCATTCATCTATTGTGGGACTCAAAGTGTCCTTCCATTTTTGTGCATAAAGTAATCTTGCTGCCGTCAACATATACAGGTAGTCCTTGACTTATGACCACAATTGAACCCAAAGTTTTTGTTTGTTAAATGAAACATTTGTTAAGTGAATTTTCTCCCATTTTACAACATTTCCTGCCCAAGTTGTTAAGTGAATCAATGGTTGCCCCAATGACTTTGCTTGTCAGAAGGTTGCAAAAGGAGATCACATGACCCTGGGATACTGCAACGGTCATTAGTATGAACCAGTTGGCAAGAATTTTGAATTTTGATCACATGATCATGGAGATGCTGCAAAAGTAACTGTGAAAACGGTCATAAGTCACTTTTCAGTGCCGCTGTAACTTTGAAAGGTCACTAAATGAACTGTTGTAAGTCGAGGACTATCTGTATAATATCAAAGTTCCAATTTCCCCCTCAAGTATTTTTCCATTAAATCCAAAAAGAAAAGATTCTGGTTTCATCATCATATTCAGTTTGATAATTTTCTGTATTAAGATGTGAACCCTACTCCATTATTTCTTTCCTTTGTTATATGTCCACCATTAATGCTAAAAGCTCCTGGAATAGTCCCAGTCTATTCAGAAACAGAACAGATCCTCTGTTAGTTTTTAAATATTCCAATTCTTGTTTTAATCCTACCAAAGGAATGGCGTTGTGACAGGGCTTTGTGGAACAAAGCAGTAAGTTTTGAAGTCTTGCAGATATATGCATATGTGTATCTATAACATTAATAGTGATCATGGAAAAAGCAATTCAGCACAGAAACACCATTATGCTTTCTTGAGTCTTTTTGAGCTTAAAACCTTGAGAATGCATTAATTGTAGAATATAAGGAAAAAAAAAAAGAGAGAGAAGACTCTAACATTTATCTTCCAGGCCTCCAAATACACATTCTCACTCTAGTTCTAAACTTTCCTGTTGTTGCTTTTTTTTTTTTAATTAATTGCCTGAGCTCTTAGAAGAAAGGATATAGTAGCTCCAGAATCTCTGAAAAGTAATCTAAAATAAAGACACACAATGCGCCTCCTTCCCCCCCTTTCCCGTTGAGTACAATGGGCTGATGTTTCTTAGCACACATCATCCCATCGCAGGGACTTTTGTTTCTACGCCATCCTGGGTTTGAATGGGGTTGGGGGTGGGGGATGGAAAGTCACAAGGAGAAAGACAAAAGTGTCTGTTTTCCATCAAGACAATTGTAACCAGACGTTAAACGCTGGTACATAACGATCAAAAGGAATGGCTGATTGTATGTGTCTGCATGAAACCACCGTTATGAGAAAATGTGAACATGCCCACATGTACGCTTATAAAGTAAACTAAAGCACTTTTCTTTCTTTCTTTCTTTTTTTTTACAAAAACCAATTTTGATTCCTAGGCTAATGGAGGAGGAAGAAGGGCTCAGCGGGAGAATGGAAGATGTCCTTGGGCAACTCTCTGAAATCTCAACAGATGTGTACAGCTCCCAGTTTGAAAGCATTCTGGACAATGCATCTTTATATTACAGTGCCGAATCACTAGAAACGTTATATTCTGAGCCTGACAGCTACTTCAGCTTTGAAATGCCACTCACTCCAATGATCCAGCAACGTATCAAAGAAGACGCTCAGTTTTTAGAAAGGACTCCCGGAGAGGTGATGAGAAAGGACTCTTGCAATGGAGTCGCCAATGGACTCGGAGACCTTAAAGAGTCAGAGCTTGCTGCAGCTTGTCCTTCGGAAAGGTAACAAGAGAGGATTGTCTTCACGATATTTGTGGCTTTGGTTGCATCTTGCTGAGTTCAACGTCCTCCCCTCCCCCATTCGATGAACCTCTTTTTAGGGTTGCAACTTTTTAAAACCCGAAAGAGAATGTTTGCTACTGGGTCTGCCAGTTTTTGATTTTGCTGATTTTGTTCCCATTTGTGACCCTCTGTTTGCAGTGTGAAATGGTGTTCACAAAACCCTGTACAGAGTGCTTAATCCAAGGGCCAAATATGACACTTCAACTTGAGTGCTGTTCTTTGGGTATGTTACTTTTTCTTAAAAAAAAGGGAAAAAAAGAACGGCAGTGGGGAGAAATGTGACTTGTCTTGTGTAATTCTTGGAGTGTGTAGTAGTTGTTGGTTTCCTGCTGCGAAATAGCATTGTGCTTTTACAATAATTTATCCGCTGTATCTTGGTTTTGTTTTGTTTTGAAAAAAACGTATTTTGATTTCTATTGGGGGATATACAGCTAAAATGGTATGGTCCTGTCATACTAGGTACCTAAAGAGTGTAGTGCAGGGCTGTCAAACTCGCGGCCTGCGGGCCGGATGCGTCATGTGCTGGCCACGCCCATGCCCCATTTAGCGAAGGGGAAAAAGTCCCGATACGTCACGTGACGCTGTGAGTTTGACACCCCTTGTGTAATGCTAGGAATTGAATAACACTAAATTGCCAGTAAATATATTTGAGTCAAACTTTGCAGCTTCCACATAACAATGATAAAGAAGCTGTAAGGTTTGGATCACATAGCATACTAGAAGTGTATTTTAAGATCAAAATGTGCTACCTCTGCTCTCTTAGCTCACAGCAAATTCCCATAGGTGGGAAAGGTGCTGTTACATGCGATTATGCCAGCATGTGGGTAGCGGCAGGTTGGAAATGTATAGTATCATTGGGTTGGAGAGGATTATGGAGGCCATCTAGTCCAACCTCCTGCCCAGTTCAGGTATCTTGGTACCATCCTGTGTGCAAGTTTAAAAAAAACAACAATCTGCCAGTGATGGAGCTTTTGTGATTTCGGGAAAGGGGCTATTCAGCTTTTTAATAACTCTCATGGGACATTCTTCTTATTTCAAATTTAAATGTATTAAGCTTTGGTTAATTGGTTCTTGTCCAGAGAATATCCCCCTCACCCCCCCTATAATATCCCTTCATGTATTAGAAGACTAATATCATGTCTCCCCTCAGTCTTCTTTTCTTTAGGCTGAATATGCCAAGTTCCTTTGATCTCTTTTTGTATGTTTTAGCCTCCAAGCATCTTACCATCCTTAACTCTCTTCTCTGCACTTTTACCAATTTCTCAGCGTCCTTCGTGTATTGTGGTGATGTCAACCTTGTGAGGTAATCCAGACAGGAAGCACTCCCAGATGAACTAGTACTACTATATTGTAAGGTTACATTAACAGTATCCTACAAGTACAAAAGTACATCTCTCCCCCACTTCCTTTACTGCCCAAGCAACTAGGGAGAGTCCCTTGTCAGACATTTGCCATGTCCACATTCCTTCTATGGCTAAGTTGCCTCTTATCTGATTGCTTCCCCGGCTGCGGCCCGTCCTTGTTTCCCAAGGTCATTCTCACATACCATTAGAGTTTATCAATAAACACAGTGTGAAGTTTGACCAGTGCAGCTTATCACTTCTCATGATTTTGACATTACAGGTGGTCCTCGATTTGCAAGAGTTCATTTAGTGACCCCTCGAAATTACAATGGCACTGCAAAAGTGACTTATGACCGTTTTTCACACTTACGACCATTGCAACTTCCCCATGATCACGTGATCAAAATTCAGACACTTGGCAACTGGATCCTATGAATGATGGTTGCAGTGTCCTAGGGTCATGTGATCAGCTTTTGTGACCTCTTACAAGCAGTCAAGGGGTGAACACAGAATCGCTTAACAACTGT
Organism: Pseudoxenodon macrops; assembly: GCA_032467955.1. Taxonomy (NCBI): domain Eukaryota; kingdom Metazoa; phylum Chordata; class Lepidosauria; order Squamata; family Pseudoxenodontidae; genus Pseudoxenodon; species Pseudoxenodon macrops. Next base: position 50,399 of record JANHFT010000605.1, on the reverse strand, counting down.
GTTACTATCTTAACAACTGCAGTGATTCACTTAACAACTGTGGCAATAAAGGTTATAAAATGGGGCAAAATTCACTTAATGACTGTCTCATTTAGCAACAGAAATTTTGGACTCAATTGTGGTTGGTTGTAAGTCACCAACTACGTGTATATCTCTATTGATGAAGCTTAAACTGCATTCGTTTTCTTGGCAGCTGTGGCACATTGCTAGCTCACCTTAATCCTCTGATCTATCAATACTTCCAGATCCTTCTGCCAAGAACTATTGCTAAGCCAGGTATCAGCTATTTTGTACCTGTGCATCTGGTTTTTCCTGCCTAAGTGTGGAACCTTGCATTTTTCACCACCGAACAACAGGTTGTTGGATGGGACCCATTCAAGTCCCTCTCTCCCTCCCCCCCTCTCACACACACACGGCATATTTTTTCCATGACGCCTTTTGTTTGAACACCTACAGAAAACAGAATTAGAATGTGTGCAACTTCGTTCCTTGCTTTGTCCTTTTCCATCTCTTTTAACGCTATCTTTTACATTCAAGTTCTTAAAAAGAAACCAGTCTTCCATTTCTGGTACGTATTTTACATTGGAAAAATGCAAATCATTTTCAATATAAACATCTTGGCAAGTATTCATAACTGATGTGTCAGCTATGGGCGCCTCCCAGTAAATTACTGGTACTGTATATGAAACAAGGCACAGACTTGGGATTTTCTATTTCACATTGACTTTAAGTCTGAAGAGGACATATTGCTATGGTAAGAGACAACCTTCCTAAAAAACCTATTCATTATATGAATTAACCTTAGTTTAGGAAATCCCAAAATCTGCCTTGAAGTATAAAGTTTGGAACTTTTAGAAAATGTTGGCTTTTATAATCTGTCTTCGCTTCATTTTTTTCATTTCTTTCAACATTTAGTATTGCTGTTAAAATGCCTTTTCAGCCATGTTTAGTCATCAAACTGATGTTTTCTGTGCCCAGAAGCTAAGCAAAGTTGGGCCTGATTGGTATTTGAATGAGAGACCATGAGGAATGTCAAGATTGTAGGCTGGGCTGGGGAAAAACATCTAGAAGAAGGCAGCGGTAGGACACTTTTGTGCTGTTGGAAGAAAAGAATATGATGATATGAATGTTGATGCTAGGCAGGAACTGAGTTTAAGTCAAATGAGATTTAATGTGAGGAGGTTACAAAAGATGGTAGTTACCTAGTTGATTGTCAAAAACTAAGCAGTATTTCATGTAATTACGGCTGGATGAGAGAATTTAAGAAATCTCAGTGTTGTAAACTAGTCTAGTAATTTGAAGGAAAAAAAAACCTTTTGGAATGAAGTATTGTAGTGACAATCTACTTTGGTATTCCTGCAAGAAAATACTGATGTGTCTGTGAAGTCATCAGCCAACGTCAACTCAAAGGAGACTAAATATTGTTAAGATGAAGCTTGTACACCTTCAGCCGCTCTGCAATATATTACTTCAAAATACGAGATTTTTAAGAACAAGTACTTAGGTTCTAAATAAAATATGAGCAAGAATCCAAAGTGTTTAACTCAAGCATGTTAAGTGTCAGCAATGGACCATTTTTGTAGTGCATTTCATGACAGATGGAAAGCCATGGCTGAACTAATCTCTGAGGAAAATGGCAAACAGATTTGGTTATAAACTGGAGCATAAAGCTAAATATATCTCCTGCTTTTCTCATTTAATGTGAACGTGCTTTTCGTCTTGGCCCTGGTCACTATTTGGTAATGTGCTTTTGCTGAGATTTTGTTTTTAACGTACACATAAACAAATCTGCTGTTACAGCTTTTGTTTTGTTTTGGAAGGGTTTAGGATTTTGTGGCCTCTGGTTTTAGGAATAAACATCTATAGTAATAACAATATTTTTTTGTTAAAAGCTTGCCATTATGATAAGGCAGATTAGGAGTGGAAGAGGGATTTGAAAGATTCCTAATGTGAAATTATTTCATTTGGTGGGTATGATCCCTAATGTTGAGGTCTGGATTTCAAGAGGATCAGGAGCTATGGATAGGTCCCACGACTATAGTATACCTCCAGAGATGCTTTATGTTTTCTTGTGAACAGCAAAACGTTTGTCTACGTGTTATAATTGCCTCAGGAAAGAAATCTTTAAACTATCACCTGCAGACAGGAATATGTTTACAAAGGGCATACAAAATTGCCACAGAATAAAAATAAAAATTAAGGAACATTTAAAAGACTTTTCTTTGAATCCTTAAATCAGCAGAGGCAGAATTAAATTTGGCTAGAATCAGAAACTTTTCAGACAGCCTTTTATACAGCTGATCCCATTTACAGATCGGAAAATAAAAGGGGAAAAAAAAGTTGGATTGTGAAACTATAGATGAATAATTCCTTAGTCTAGCCTGCCTTGAGTCCAAGAAATGCTATTATCATGACAGCAACATGTAAAATCTAGAAATGAATTATTTTGGAAATGCATTAAGCAGCCAACAGAGGTCCTCTATGAGCTGTGAGTTCACTGTAGAAATCACTTGTGGTTTCCTGTTCAGGGAACTAAAAGTCTCCAAGTGATGATGCTCATTCTTAGTAATCCTATTTAGATGTGCAGAAAGGCAGAGGAGGGGTCTTGGAAATGCTAGGAATTCTTGGGTTTATTTAACTGATAGAAAATAGGCAGCAAGTAGGGGACACAGCTTCTTCGCTCCACCATGTCAGTGCTCAAGACTGAGCAAAAATCACAGAGTTCCAATACTAAGTAGGAATTACTGGACTTTCTAGGTCTGCACAACCACACCCTCAGTTCTGCTTTTGGTTTGACACACAAAGATCCTAGGAACTAAATGTATTTTTTTTTAAATTGGCCTGTGGCTGAGCGACTGGGATAGGATCAGCGAAGCAATCTGTCAAGCCTGTATACTGGGTGGAACAAGCCGGTAGTCACATTGGCTGAGATTGAAAACTTTGCCCAGGATGGCTGAAGATTGAGAAGTGGACAGGGGAGAGAGAGAGAAATGCTCAGAAACATGGAGGCGTAAGTGCAAATATTGGAAGAAAATAGTGAAGTATATGGCGGAGTGAAACAAGATCCTGAGGGGTGTGTGTGGAGAAGTTGGGAGGCTGAAGAGAAGGAGTTGGTGCAGTTGGACAAGGACTCCTGGCTTAGGTCTTCCTGCCCAGACTGAATTTTATCTTCTTTTATGAATGTGGATGATGGAAGTTGTAATCCAACAGGTTTTATGGGTGTTGAGTTGGAAATGGCTACCATATGCTGCTGGTGTTTTTGAATAAATGTAGCCTCCCTCCCTCACCTTCCGTTCCCACCCCACCCCACCCAATCCCAGCCATCAAATGGCTGAAAAAAGATGAACAGGAGATGAGGTGGTAAAAAGAAGTGGGGCAGAGTAGACAGTGATCTTGTGAGCAGTCAAGACCTAAGGAAGCAGTGGCTGATGGATGGATGAAGGCGAACACATAGAAAATGATGGAGAATGTCCGTGCAGCTTAGAAACAAAGATGCACATTTCTGTTTAGAATGTAGTGAGGAGATGAGGGAAGGAAGTTAGATGCAAATACGTTTCCTGAGACAAGATCACTCCCAGCCCTCCTCGTCTTCCTTCTCAGTGATATTCTCCAGAGAAGGACTTCCTGAATTCCTAGCCAGAATGCTAGTAGCATTTCTCTGTAGCAGAGTTGATAGGACAGTGATGGCTAACCTTTTTGCCATCGCGTGCCAAAAGCGGGTGCAGTGCGAGGGGGTCACATGCATGTATGCCCACACCCATAATGCAATGCCCTCCCACCCGCACATGCGCGCACAACCACCACCCCCTCCGGACTTCTGGTAGGCCAGTTGGGCCATTTTTCTCCCTTCTCAGGCTTCAGGAGGTTTTCCTGAAGTCTGGGGAAGGAGAAAAACGACCCAATGGGCCAACCGGAAGTTCATTTCTGAACTTCCGGTAGGCCCTTTGGGTACATTTTTCACCACCCACAGTTCCAGAGGCTTTCCTGAAGCCTGGGGACGGTGAAAATAGCCTCCCCCTCCGGAAGGGTGAAAATCAGCTCACATAGGGCAATGCCTTGTGTGCTCTCAGACATGGCTTTGCGTGCCACTTGTGGCAGGTGTTCCATAGATTCGCCATCACGGGGATAGGAAATCCCAACGTTGCCTCCCAGATATTTTATTCTGTCAAGAGATTGAAATGCTCTGCTATGTTGAAGGTTCAGTTTGGACTTCAACTTCTAATGCCACCGAAGTGACTCTCATAACTGTAAAATAGAGAAGGAAAAAGGAGTCAGCATAAGGGCTGAATGTCACAAATAGGTTTGAATCAATGAATGGCCTCTTTTTTTCAGCCCAAGTTGTAACACGTATGCTATTTTCCAAGTGATGACTCCAGATGAGTAAATTCACATTCATTGACATTCTGTCCACGTTAGGAGGTGTGATACAACACATTTAAAATGCTAAAGCTGGACTCGGATATGCACTCACTGGCAAAATATTCATTGGTACCTAGGCAGGTCTGCATAGAAATAAAGTGGTTTGTTTGTTGCAATTGTTTTTGGACTAATAGCATCCTGTCCTTATTTGCCCTGCAAAGAGAGACATATTGCATTTCTTTATACTGGTAATATTCATCTTTAGTGTAGCCTGATCCATTTATATTCAAGGATGAATAGGAGGCAATTTTGCCCTCATATAGGGTAAAAATGATTGGGTAGAAAGTGATAAGGTGCATGTGGACATTATTAAGGGACTGTATCAATTTCCTATTTAATCAAGAATATCTGACTTTTTCTCTTGCTCATCCCATTCTGTCTGTCTTCAAGTGAGAAAGAGTAATGGACTGGGGGAGGGGTGTAGATGATGTAGTCCAACAATATATGGAAGCCACAAGTGACTCACTCTTGTGTTAGAAATACTTGCTCATGAGAATAGATGGGCTTGTGAATGTGAGAGGATTTCAAGATTCATTTAGCCAAGATGGCGGCTCCAGAAGTAAGCATAAAAAATGTTGAATTGCTGGGAGCAAGAGAGATGTCTATTGGATCTGTGGGTGTAGGAGCTCCAAGAGATTTAGCTGAAGACTACTCGGTATCCAATTCTATGATCTATAGAGGAACAATGTTCACCCTTTTTTTGAGCCAAGAACTGTTTGTTAACTTGACTGGTGTGCTTGAGTCTACAGTCCCTAAAAAGTAGATGAGGCTAGGACCAAAGCTAGAATTAATTTAAATTACACATAGTTAATATGATTACCTTTTGTGTATTTTTCTCTTCTATCTTATGAAAAGTTGATCATGTAGGAGCTTTGAGGAATCTTATGTACTTCTTAGAGAATAGTAGAAGCCTTGGTCCACATCCAAAAGATGGGAGAAGACCTAATTTTTGTAACTGCTGTGAAGTAAGTTTGGCTCCTGATTTGGTAGATCAATGAGTCCTAGAAACTGGCCACAATGTTCTCGGAAGAGCAGCAGGTCTTTGGAGCCTATTTCATTCTGGTGCTGGTTACCGGTTCCCTTTTAGTCACAGGCTGCTTACAGCAGTAATTTCCTGCAAATGCAAACAGAGCAAAATCGTCATTCCCAGCTGGCAAGTATAGCTTAGTAGGGCAGATATTCCTCTGTACAGATAGGTTTTCAGTTTGTTCCTACCCTTTTAAAAAGAATTTGGGGGGAGTACAGGTAGTCCTCGACTTATGACTCTTTTTCACACTTATGGCCGTTGCAGCATCCCCAGGGTCGCGTGATTTACATTTGGATGCTTGACAACTGATTCACATTTATGACGGTTGCAGTGTCCAGGGGGCATGTAATCACCTTTTGCAGCCTTCTGATAAGGAGAGTCAATGGGAAAGCAAGATTCACTTAACAACTGTGTTACTAAGTTCACAACTTCAGTGATTCACTTAACATATCTGGCAAGAAAAATAAATAAAACGAGGCAAAACTCATTTAACAAATTTCTCAATTAGCAACATAAATTTTGGGCTCAGTTGTGGTCAAAAGTTGAAGACTACCTGTATATATTGTCAATATTTCCAATTTGGGTCCACAGTCCATTAGTACATTGGGACAATACAGTTAGTTTTTAATGACTTTTCTGTTATCTGTTTTGTTTTGTTTTAATTATTTTATTTAATATTTGTTGTGTAATTTGCTTCAAGAACACCCAGGTATATTAATATTATGTGAAATCACAGCTGCTAGTTCTTTAATTGGTTTTGGCCTTCATACCTATGTAGTTCTTCCCAAGAACCTAGGGTGCTGTAATGTACCAGCTATACAGGCCCAAGCAGTGTGGCCTTTGCTAGTTGACAATTGGAGATTTCGACGATGTGCGATTTTCTAAGTGCTGTATAAGATTTTTTTGGTAGAGCACCCAGTGTGCTGACAACCAATGAAACCCCATGGCTGGTTTCTGCCGTAATATTTCAATTTTTGAATTGATCAGATTATGATACTTTGTGATCTTATCCAATTCTTTGTCTTCTACTGTCTCCAGGTATTCCCACATCAATTATACCCACTTCCTTTTCAACCACAGTTAAGTCTGGTGTGTAAGCCAGTCAGTTGTTTCACCAAAAAAACGATGCAGTTCTTCATCTGGTGCTGACCAATGTTTGATTTTCCTTGCTCTTTTCTCCATGATCACTGCTGTTATTACAACTTCTTTCATGTCACCTTCTTTTTTTATTCTTCCCTCTCTCCTTTATCTAAGTGCATTCTTGTTGTATTTTTTTGGCTTGTCCCTGTATCTGCGGGATCCAGAATTTCCCTTTTTCCCCTTTGTTTACTGATTCATCACAGTCTCTCCATTGATGAATTGGCAGCAACATTTCTGATTCAACTGTAATTGGAGATTCTGCCTATGGTGTGCAGTTCAAGATTCATATAGCTTTATCTTCTTGTCTACAGCTGTTATTTGCTGCTTTATTAATTCCTGTGCTTCCTTAAATCTTCCTTGTTTCTAGGGGATGTTACTGGTTCAGGTATTCTTTGAACTTCTTTTTCAGCTTCTTTGTTTTCATCTGTTCTTGGTTTGCTTGCATTAGATCTTCGCATGCTGATCTTATTTTCCAACCTGCTCTTCCATTTTGATGGTGCACTGTTTGTGGGTTTTTTTTTTTTCCCCTTGTCTGTGAATTTTGCACCCCAGCTACTTATAACTGCAGCCATGTTGTACATTAGTTGGTTTGCTTCTTGCAGTGAGCTGGTGCTTATATTTGATGTTACAGAATTGCATTTTTAATACTTATGCTAGCTGTTTCTTTGGAACAAGCTTCAATGTAGGAAACCTTATTTGGGTTTTTTTGTGCCGTTATAGATGCTCAGTTATTGTTTGTTTTGATTCTGTTTTAGTTAGAGAGCTTTGTTCTTTCTGAGGGGAAGGAAGAGGGCAGGGTGCCAGGTTTGGGAATGAAAATGATTTAGTAGCTATACTAGCTTCTTCCATCCAATTCTCCCTGGTTTAGTCTGAACTAACTCTGTGGCAAGACTGTGATTTCTTTGCCCTGGATAGACCTGTGCAGTTCTTCTACTTCTGCTTTTCTGAATAATTAATTTCACATTATAAATCAACATAGGTCTGCTAGCCTCTGTTCTGTTATTTCTGATTCTGAATGTTCTTTTTAGACATTGTCTTCTATTTGGATTTGATTTATAATAATAGATCATTATTTCTTTCTTTTCAATCTTTGTATATTTGTGACAGATAATCCACCTTTTACTGTAGTAATCCTGCAGCTACTGGCCTTGGTTGCTCAGCCAACAGATCTGAGTCCTGTAGCCCAGAGTTCCCCGATCTTTACAGCTTTGCACAGTGGGGGGGCAGTGGGGGTTTTCACTTACCTTTGCACGGTTCGGAGTTTTACGTACATGTGCAGAGCGTCTGTGATGACATCCGGGTGGGTGGACGGAGGCTCCCACCGCTGCTGCTACTGGTTCGCCCGAACCGGGGTGAATCGGTAGAAACCCCCCACTGGGGGGGGGGAGAGGACAGGGAATGGTTCCATGTGAGTGGCCAGCAAGTGCACACGTGCGTGCAGCTCCATTTGCACAAGTGGTGGGCATGCGTCCCTGTCTCTTGCACAAATGGAGCGGCATGCATGCATATGCACTTGCCAGCCGCTTCCATGGCCCGGTTCCAAACAGCTGATGGCCCAGTAGTGGGCAGCAGCCTCAGGATTGGAAATTCCTGCTGTAGCCCATTTGTCCCCAGGTGTCCAGGAGCTCCAACACCTAGTGCAGTCCTAGTTGACCTCAGCAATAATGATCCAGCATGGGTTTCTCTAAATTATATCTCACCATATTGCATATGGATGAGACATTCTTTGTCTGGCTCCTCTGATGAGACCTGTTCATTACGGTTGAACCTCCGGAATAGCTGTCATCTTCCTCAGAGCCAACAAGCCTGCAATCACAACAAGGTCATGCTTCACTGGGGGTTATTATTGTTATGGCTGATTGCCAGATTGTTAGACTGAATTTGTCATTTTTATCCACCTATCATGTAGTGAAGTCGTTCACACTAAATCCAAAGCATTTTATCCATTTCCGATTTGAACGCTGTGGTTTAGCTATATGTCTAAGGCCGTGATGACTAACCTATGGAACGTGTGCCGGAAGTGGTATGCAGAGCCCTCTCTCTGGGCACGCGAGCTGTCACCTGTTGCTCTTCTGGGTTCCGGCGTGCCGACCAGCTGGTCTTCACATGGGTGGGAGCGCTGGAAACTGGAAGAGCAGCCACACAGTGCGCATGCACATGCTGGGTGGCTGCTCCTCTGCTTTATGGCATGTGCATGCACATCTGCCAGCTGGTCTTCATGCGTGCACATGTGCCAGAAACCAGAAGATCAGGTGGCCGTTGCGCATGCGCGCGCCGGAGACCAGAAGAGCATGCACACTGGGAGGCTGCATTTCCGCTTTCAGGCACATGCGTGTGCACGCCCCCATTTCTGCAATCGGTGCTGAAAAGCTTCACCAACAGTGGTCTAAAGCTACTGAATAAAAATCCATGACTAAATAATGATTAAAATGCCTGAATATTCCTGATTCCTGAACGATTTCAGTTAGCTGCTCTCTACTTGTCAACAGTGGTGAGCAAATTTTTTTTGGGAGATATTTCTTTCTATCCATCTTTCAGGTAAAATACACCTATTAAAAAGAAAATCAGCTTTGAAAAATCAGATTTACTCTCTTAGATGGTTGGTTTTTAAAACTGAGGAATCTCTGGGTCTGTATTTAATACACAGTAACATTCAGGATGCAAATGCAGGCTTGTCTCTTCTGCTCTTAAGTGCCCTGATCACTTAAGAGTAATATGTGTTGCTGAGTAATATGTGTTGCTCAGAATTGTCTTCAATAGAGAAGTTGCTGTGCGTGGTTTCAGATAGAGGTTTTCCTCAGTGTAATATGGGTGTGCTGTGCCAGGGTTTAATAAACCGCACAGATGAAGCCTAAATTATTCTCTTTCTTTCCTGCAAAATCTGGCCTCTGCAAGCTAACTAGGGTGGGAAGCTTGTCAGCACTGACTGTTAGTCCTGACGTAGGGAGGAACAGTATGGCAAAACCAGCTGGTCCTTTGAAGTCTAGTAAGTGAGCAAAGCAACCAGAGCTTTGCAGGGAAGAGTTAAACTGTCTTTTTCTGTCACAGAAGTCTATCACAATCCTCTTTTCTCTCTCTCTCTTTTGCCAGGGGCTGATGAACTAAATAATGTTAAGTTGTAGGCAAGGTGCCAGCTTCCCACTTTTCTCCTGGGAATTTATCACAAAGCCGTAGAGGTTCTGGTGCAAACAAGAGCCAGGCTCTAGCTGTGCGGGGAAGGTCAGCTGATCCACAAGGGAATGATGCCTGACAGTAATGTGATCCAATCCTTCTAATGAATGAGCAGAAAGGGGGCCAACCTTGCTCTGCCTAGTACAGCTGCTACGGGCTGAGTTCGGGGAGTGGGGGCTCGAGACCACGTTGTGACTCACATGGCTTTGAAATCAAAACAGGCAATAAGTTATGTCCAGGAGTTCCTATGGGCTCCTCTGTGTCTGGGTGTTTCTCTTCAGCCAGCCGATCAGCTATTGACCTTGGCAGCATTCAGTAAGTCTAAAACCAGACTGCATGGCTTCGGTGTATTTGCTGTGACATTAGGAAAGCAGTATTCTCCCGCTGGATTGGTGGAGAGAGACAAGTTGGATGGGGCCTCGCCTGTTTTTGAAATCAGCATGTGAGCTTTCTGTACTCTGGGCTGCGTTTTCGGTGAAAGGACGGCTATTTTTGAAAAGGAGAACTTCCCTAAACATAGTTCAGTTCTTATGTGATCTCGTTTCCAAATATGCAGCACCAACATCCAACGAAAGCATTGGGTGGAGTTAGAGAATTGAAAACCTGCTATTGCTGGAAGGTTTCTACTCTGTTTTCAATGAGGATCGTTAGAGAGATCTTAAAAAGGAAGAGTGGCGCTCTGGATTTTGATTGCAGAATTCTGGTAGTTGTAATCAAGCTAGATGGGTATATATTACAGCTCAGCAAATAGAACTGTAGAATAAAATGACCACATTGGGGAGTTTTTAGAGATTAAAAACATAGTGAAGGGATGATATCTATAACATGGGAACCATGCTTAAACCAAAATACTTACTAGTTTGTCTATCTAGTGGTTAAGGCACCAAGCTACAAAGCAAGAGACTGTGACTTCAAGTCCCATGTTATGAAAGCCAGCTAAGTGACGTAGGCCATTCTCTCCCTCTTTTAGCCCAACCCGCCTCACAGGGTGGTTGTTGTGGGAAAAATAGGAGGAGGAAGGTGTGTTAGATATTTATATGTTCGATTTAAATATATTTAGTTATATCCCGCCTTTATTATTATTACAGCGCGCCATCTTTGGCACCGTTAAAAATAATAAAGGTGGGATGGCCGGATGGACAGATAGATGATAGATAGATAGATAGATAGATAGATAGATAGATAGATAGATAGATAGATAGATGACTAAGGTAAAAAAACCTGAATGATATACCCAACTCTGTCAATCTCATAAGAATAGTCTTTGTGTGACTATAACAGCATGAATTTTCAGTGAATTTGGTTAATTTTTGGAATTTCATTTTAGAATCAGAGATTGAAAAAAGCCTCAGAGAACTCTGGGGCTTAATTTCCTACTGATGTGGGAAATCTCCCATTGCAGCATCCCTGATAGATGGCAACATATAACCTTTGATGAAAAGCGCATAACATTCATTGTGTTCTCACATCTTTTCTTTTGTGGAATAGTTCAGATAATCTGATGGAATCAATAAGTACAGATACTACACTTGATGTTGGCCAGGATTTGGAGTGAGGTCATATAATCAGAAACTTTGCATTACTTGAATCTCTGGTATTCTCTTTCAAATCCATCCAACAGGATGAATGTAGATGTACATAATTGGGTATGTATAGATATTTGACTTTAGAATTGTTTATTTTTTTATTTGTTAGATTTATATCTCAGCTTCCCTACAGAATCATAAGGTGGATATGCTTGCTTAGGTAAATGCTGTATGTCATCTGGAGTCACTGTGTGAGTTGGATGGCTAGCGTGCCATGAGATTGATGGTATTCAGATAGAGAGTTTAAGATAGGGGTATCAAACTCAATTTCAATGATGGCCGCATCAGTGCTGAGGTTGACCTCGGGTGGGGGGGAGGGGGCAGGTAGGCTTCGCCGACTGGGTGGGCGTGACCAGCTTGATGCTACCCACTGGGTGTGGGTGACTGGGTGGGCATGGCCAGCTTGATGCCACTCCCCAAACTGCCAGCATGTTTCCTCTTCGCATTGTGTACACTGGGCAGAAGTGATTCCGGACAGCCCCTTACATTTTCCATGACAACCCTGCGGGCCGGATCTGGCCTGTGGGC
>JANHFT010000599.1:231625-247107 GCA_032467955.1 Pseudoxenodon macrops | reverse complement strand
AATGGAATGGAATGGAATGGAATAGAATAGAATAGAATAGAATAGAATAGAATAGAATAGAATTCTTTATTGGCCAAATGCGATTGGATACACAAGGAATTTGGTGCATATGCTCTCAGTGTACGTAAAAAGACAAGATAGATTTGTCAAGAATGATAAGGTGCAACAGGTAATGTCATAGGGTACAAATAAGGAATCAGGAAACAGTATCAATAAGAAGTCATAGGATACAAGCAACAAGTTACAGTCCTGCAGTCGTAAGTTAAAAGTAATGATAATTTCATTACTCCCCATCGGCTGAAGCTTCCTGGTTTTCAGGATAGTTCCCTCCAGATCCATCAAACCGAACCTGCTTCCCACAAAATGCTCACAAAACAACATACACCCAAGGCCTTAAAGCAGGGGTGTTAAACTCAAGGGCTGGGCGCTGGACCCGGCCCGTGGGGTGTTTAGATCTGGCCCGCAGGGCTGCCCTAGAAAGAGCAAAGGACTGGCCCACGGTGCCTCTGCCAGCCAAAATGGGACCTTGGGAGGGCCACAGGCTCCGTTTTTGGCTGCGACGGCCTCCTGCCGCCCTCTGCCAGTGAAAACAGAGCTCCGTTTTCACTGGCTGAGCGCTTGGGCCACCACGGACGCCCCCGACATGAGTGACATCAAGCTGGCCACGCCCACCCCGGCCCCCAGAGGTCAAACACAACCCTGGTGCAGCCCTCAATCAAATAAGAGTTGTGACACCCCTGTTTTAAAGGAAAGGGGGAGGGGGAGTCTATCCCTGTGGTTTTGCAGCATCACTCCACCCCTACGCCTCCCAAGCAGTGCCCACCCCCCGCAGGACCCTGGGAAGGCTGGGTCATACCGTTTGCTGCTGCAGCATTGGCCAAAGCGAGGGTCACGTCAGCAGATGATACGACGGCGTCCTCGGGCACATGCAGGGCCCCCACCAGGTCGTGGATGTTGATGTAGGGGTGGAGCTGGCTCACTCTCTTCGGCGGGATAAGCTCGCAGGGAATATCCATGATTCTGCCGGAGACACACAGGAACCCTTACACTTGTCCCACCCAGGCTGGTTGCCGCCCCACCAGACGCACCTATGCACAAGCTTACTTGAGTCGCGAGGCTATGCGCTTCAGCGAGATCAGCCGGTCTTGGGTCTGAGCTAGTGAGATGGAGCCCGTCCTCACGTAACCTGGAACCAAGAAATAGCTCAATCTCAGCCTCCGTGAGGTCCCACCAAAGAGCCTTTTTCTGCATTACTTGGATTCTTGGATGGGAGAACAACGGAAGGAAGCAGGTGCTAAGAGCAGTGGCTCCCAATCTTGGTGAATCCAAAGTGAGTGGACATCAACTCCCAGAATTCCCTGCAATGCCTATGCTGGTTGTGGAATTCTGGGAGTTGAAGTCAACATACTTGGAATTACCACGGTTGGGAAACCTCTGTGTTAGAGGGAAGAGCTTGGACAAGAGAATCCAGGATTCCGATCTCTGCACCGCCGTGAAATGAAGCACGTTTAAACCACACCATTGTTATACAGGCAGTCCTCGACTTACGACCACAATTGAGCCCAACATTTTCTGTTGATAAGTGAGACATTTGTTAAGTGAGTTTTGCCCCATTTTACAACTTCTCTTGCCTCAGTTGTTTGGATAGTCTAAAGAAAAGAAGAATTAGGGGTGACATGGTAGCAGGATTCCAGTATTTGAGGGCCTGACACAAAGAAGAGGGGGGTCAAATTATTCTCCAAAGCACCTGAGGGCAGGACAAAAAACAATGGATGGAAACTAATCGAGAGAAGCAACCTAGAACTAAGGAGAAACTTCCTAGCCGTGAGGACAATGAACCAGTGGAACAGCTTGCCTCCAGAAGTTGTAGGTGCTCCATCACTGGAGGTTTTAAAGAAGAGACTGAAGAGTCACTTGTCTGGAATGGCAGAGGGTCTCCTGATTGAGCAGGGGGCTGGACTAGAAGACCTCCAAGATCTTTTCTATTCTATGCTGTTGTGTTCTGTTCTACTCTACTCTACTGCACTCTACTCTCGCCCTACTCCTGATGCAGTTGGAAGATGCCAACAAAGTAGATACAGGATGTCTTGTTTCCCCAAAGAGACACCTCCAGTGCTTACCCGTTTTCACACCTGTCTCTTGCTCAAGTTGCTGATAGAGCTTCCTTGAGTAATCAGCCATCTTCAGCTCAATGGACAAATGCCGCACTGTGCTTAAGACGCCTGCACAGAACCGAGTGGAACCGGCTGCCAGCCTGAAAGAGAAAAGCCAGAGAGCTGAAGAGAAACTCCAGACCCCAAGAGGGAGAAAGAGAACAAGAAGTCCCGAAGCTCAACTGCAAGATGTACATACAGGTAGTCCTTGTCTTACAACCATAATGCAGTCTGCTCATCACGGTCGTTAAGTTGTGCGCATTGCAAAACGGGTTGGCCATATGGGTGCCTCGACTTACCGCCATCATGACATATGATAGAAATTCTGGGCTCTATTACAGTCATAAGCTAAGGACCAGGGATGTGGTCCAGAACGAATAGGGCAGGGATGTCAAACTGAGTTTTTTTGAGGGTTGGATCAGCATAGTTTTTCCTCCTCCATGGGCTGACCTGGGGGGGGGTTGTTAGGAGATGGGACGGACGCCTCCTGCAGCACTTTGCTGGCCAAAACAAGCTCCCCTGTGCCCTGTTCTCTGCCTGGACAGCCCCACAGGCCCCCCACGCCCCGTTTCGGCCGCCAGAGGCACTGCGGGCCGGTCCTTTGCCATTTCCAGGCCAGCCCCGCCGGCCAAATTTAAGCAACCCATGGGCCTTGAGTTTGACACCCTGAAATAGGAGATCCATTCATTCATTCTAGCCCTTGTCTGCCCATTGGAGGATGGTACCCAATCCTGATGGTCCTGAGCTTTCTCTTGCCAATTGGGCCAGCAGAATTGGCTGATGTCGTCTCTCCATCTTGTTTTAGATCTCTTTCGTGGAAGCTTTTGATCAAGTGGGATCCATTCTATGGCCACCTACACCTGCCCTCATTTCGTCTTGCTCTGTGACCGGCCCTTTTCCATTTCTTTTATTCTCAAAAGAGGGCTCAATGAAGACATAACATATAGAAAAGAAGCACCCCTTGCCCAAAAAAAAAAAAAAAAGGCAGAATGAGGAAATGTGATTCGTTTCTAGAGAATAAATGAAGATGCATTTCAGAACAAATTGTGGGGTGTTTTGAGAGGAGGAAGAGCAAGGAAGTTATGATTGGATGGAGTTGGCGACATTCTCAAAAAAAAAACCTATAATCCTTTACCTGCCCTGTTCCAGCAAGACAATGTCCTTCCACCCCAGCTTGGAGAGGTGATATGCCACCGATGTGCCCATGATTCCACCACCACAGATAACCACTTGTGCTTGTGCTGGCAGGGGCATCAAGTGAGATTCAGCTACATTGCTGCTACTACGACGGGGGCCACACAGCCTCCACCCCGTCAGAGTCATTCTTTGCCACTGGAGGTCTAACAGTCGCCGGAGAAACATCATCCTGATGGCTAGTCGGTTCTCCAAAGACGCACAGATAAATCTCCACAGCTGCTGCTAGCTCTGCAAAAAAAGGAGCATGTTTTTCATTACGTATGCTTGGGAAACGACTTCAGTAGCATCTCAGAGGTGAAGAGATCAAGGCTCCCAAAGTTTTTGGATGGCTCTTCTTGGAAAAAGGCTGCAGTGATAGTTCATCAGAAGCCCCTTTTATTACTTTAGTATTTGTAAGCCACAAACTGAAACAAAAAGATTGCACACTCTGCTTTTTTTTAAAAAAAAATAACATCAATTAATAATAAATGTTGGGGGCAAAACTATAATTCCACCAAAATAAAAAATATGAGCACCTTAGAAGCGTTTGGCTTTTTCGCAAAAAGCTTTTCTTTACATTGCAAGGGGTTTCCTTGCAAAGCCTGCCCGAAAGACAGGAGCGGAAAAAAGCCAAAGCTGCTAAGGTGAGCGTCTCGCATGCAGCCCTGCCCCGCCCCATCTTCTCTCCCACCTGCCACCCACAAACTGCAGCCCACTGTGAGACACTCGTCTTACCTGTCCCTCGTAGCCATCGCGTTCCTCTTTGTGTCAGGAGGAACCCTTTGCGAAAGAAAACATTTCGCGAGTTCGAGATTGATTGAACTCGCGAGAGGGTTTCTTTCGCAATGGGCTTCTCCGGACAGAAAGGCGAGCAACGCAATGGCTACAAGTGTCAGGTAAGACGTGGCCCATCCCCACCCCACCTCCCAGAAACAAGTCTTTGTGAGACTCGTTGCGCCGCCGCTGCCTCGTGGAGCAGGACTGTGCAAGCCGACAAGCCTTGCAGAGTCCTGCTCCATGAGCTTAGCTGCTCGGCTGGCGCGAAGAACAGGGAGGGGAGGCGACGGCGATGGAACATCGAGTCCCACACTCGCCGCCTCCTGCACCCCCAAAATAATAATCCCCCCGATAATAAGGCCAAGGACATATTTCGGGGGTCAAAAGAAAATAAGACCCTGTCTTATGTTCAGGGAAACACAGTAATAGAAAAATGGTCATTTCACCCTGTTTTAAATAATACAAAATCCAAAATATGTTGTAAGTATACAGAGAGGATGAATAAATAAAATATCAATAAAGGAGAATACTTGTAGTTCAAAGTTGAAATGAGGTGTCCTTGGTGTTCTCTGGCTTTGGTTGTTTTCTTGCAACCAAGATCAGAGAGAAGCACCAAGGACCCTTCAAATAGTATATATATTGAATTATACTGTATGTTATTCAGATATTGAGTAAAATATAATGTACATGCAAAGTAATTTTTTTAAGAAACTCCATTTTAAAACTGATGTTTTAGTATGGTTTCTATTTTTTTCCCCAGAAGCTATATTACCTTCCAAGAAAATTTGGTTATTTTTAGCAGTAAGTGTTTCACAATTATGGAACACATCAAAATTCAAAGTGAGTTAATTCACTTTTTCACTTTAACTCAATTGTTTTTCTTTCTCTCTCTACCTCTCTCAGACTCAAACTTTTACACATATATTTTTAGAGAAATATTTTGGGTGCAAGTCTTTCAAAAATCACAACACTCAATCATTAAATAATGAAAATAAATATGGGCACCCATTTCAAACAAGTGACTGGTTGGCTAACAATAATTAGAAACCAGCACAAGCCACCTCAACTTATGATCACAATTGAATCCTAAATTTCTGTTGCTAGGCATGAAGCTGTACCCCAATATGACCTTTATTGCCACAGATGTTAAGTGAATCATGAATCACTGCAGTTCTTAAGTGATTCACAAGACTTTATATGAATCTTGCTTCCCCCATTGGTTTTTCGTATTGGAAACCAGCAGGGAAGGTTACAAAAGGTGGATCACATGACCCCAGGACACTGCAACTGTCATAAATACATGCCAGTTGTCAAGCATCTGAATTTTGATCATGTGACCATGGGATGCTGCAGTGGTTGTAAATGTGAAAACTGTTCACCGTTTTCAGTGCCGTTGTAACTTTTAAAGGTCATGAAACAAATGGTTGTAAGTCGAAAAATAGGTAAAAAATAGCAACAACTGCCAATGCAAGCACCTCACAGATTCCCAGTGACCCTCCAACCCCATACATTTTTATGTTACATCCAGTTTGTCTGAAAAAGTCACTTAAGGAAATAAAGTATGTAGCCAACAATCAATAGGAACCTGGAAGAACATTTACATTTCAGTTGTTTCCTGCAAATTGCTCAGTTCTTTTCCTCGCTTAAATAGGCTATGGGAGTACCAACTATCCCCAAGCCTTACTCCCGAGTAGTCCTTCTCCTCAGGAGGCACTCCTGCCTTTTGGCAGCTCTGCGTGCATGCACGTTGAGAACAGGCTCCTCCTCTTCTTCTTCCTCTGCACTCACAACAGCCTCCGGAGCTTCCGAAGGCCCTGGCTGAATCCCTGCCTTTGGCACCGAGTCTTCTCCAGCCTCCTCACTGTCCGACTCTGGTGTCACCTGCACAGGCCACTGGCGAATCAGCACACCAGCCTCCTCACTGTCTGAATCAGTTACCAGCTGCACAGGCCGCTGGCGGGCCACAAAACTACTATAGAGGCAGTCCTTGACTTACAACCATTTGTTTTTCAACTGTCTGAAATTATGACAGTGTTGAAAAAAGTGACTTGCTTAATGATCCTCACACTTACAAATATTGCAGCTTCCCTATGGTCACATGATTGCAATATAAGTGCTTGCCAACTAGCTCATACTTACAACAGTTGGTGATTATCATTTGCAATTTTCCCAGCTGGCTGCTGACAAACAAAGTCAATGGGGTAACGGGGCAAGGAATGTCACAAGTGACGTCTTGCTTTTTAAAAAAAGTTTTTTTTTAATTGGGTGCAATCACGTGATGCTTTACTCACCTTTTAATGAGGAATTTTCTGATTCCTATTATACTCATAGTTTGTGGATTACCTGTAACTTATTGGTTCGGCATAGAAGTACTTGACTCAAGTATCTGGTGATGGATATACTTCAACATAGCTATTCAGAGATCAAACAGAAAGTTCCAGATGTCTTCTCAATCTTTAATCCACAGAGCCCATGTTGACAAGCTCAATCATTAACATTGCAGAGTCAATGTATTCTGAACAAAAGAGAGGTTGTAGCAAAAATTACAGTAGTTATCTAGTTTTGACAGTAGTTTTTTTGAAAGGCAGCATGAAAACTGAGGGGGGAAATCTACATCTTCATGTACAAAATGATTGTTTAAAGTAAGATTGGGGTGAAAGAAAAGTAGGGGTGAAAGAAAACAATTCCATTTATTTGCCTAACAGTGATGTGATGTTCTCTAATCAGGTTGATTTCTAAGAACACCATCCAATTGGAGATGAATGGAGCAAGCCCTAAATATGTTTGAGCTGTAATCCTTTTGTTGTACACAATAGCTGCTAACATAATTTCCATCTCTATTTTGATTGCTGCTGTGTCAGGTCTCAATTTTCTCCTCCTCCTCCTCCCTCCACCTTTTTTCTTTTTTCTTGTAGTAAACATTACTGTTGAATGGGAATGGGCTCCTCTGTGGTGGGTGGCAGTGCCGGTTACTCCTGTTTTTTCTCCCACAGCCTTTTTCAAATGCTGATACCATCCAAAGTTCCAGCTGCCACTGTCAGCTCTTTATGTCACAGCTGCCTTTTTCCTTTGGGTAGCCCAGCTATGCAGCTGTAGGAAGCACAAAAGCTATTGCAGCTACTGCTGTCCAGTTTCCACTGCATTCTCCACTCAGGGAAGTATTGTGGCCAACACATGTCTTCTAGCTCAGCTCAGGCACTTTGGAAACACTGAGTCAGGAATCAAGCCAGCTGTTGCCTAATTTACATAACACCTATGCTGTAACGGGAAATACTGAGATAAAGTTTTTGTCGCTAATACTTTGTAGGGCTAATAATTTCTTTTCCACTTTGTGGTTCTTTAAACTGCAAGAGATGTTCTATCTTAGTTTAAAGAATGGGGCAATAGGATTGGACAATAGGTTGTATGCCCAGCCCATCTTCTCCCACCCATTTAAGGCCCATTTACTATACAGGTAGTCCTCGACTTACAACAGTTCATTTAGTGACCGTTCAAAGTTACGTCACTGAAAAGCGTGACTTATGACCATTGCAGCATCCCCATAGTCACATGATCAAAATTCCGATGCTTGGCAATTGACTCATATTTATGATGGTTGCAATGTCCTGGAGTCATGTGACCAGGTTTTGTAATCTTCTCACAAGCAAAGTCAATGGGGAAACCAATTTCACTTAACAACTGTGTTAATAATTTACCAACTGCAGTGATTCACTTAATAACTGGCAAGAAGAATCATAAAATGGGGCAAAACTCACTCAACAAATGTTTCATTTAGCAACAGAAAGTCATAAATTGACTACTTACATTTCAGAATAATGTCTATGCTTATTAATTGAATATATAATGGCCTAATTTATGCATCATTTTTCTTACCAGTTATCAAAAGTAGGATACTCCATTGATTTGAATTGATGGCGAGACAGATGTGTACAAAATCAGATTATTATTAAATATCTTCACCAGTGTTTCTTAAAGTGTAGTCCTAGGACTTCTAGGGATCCATCAAGGCCCTCCCAGAGGTCTATGAAATCAAAATTATTTCCCAGCAATGTTAAAAAATAATGCAATATTAAAATAACATCAAACAGTTGTGTGAACTAGTGGTTGGTAGCAAATGAATCAATTTTAATTTTTAATACAATAAATATTTATTTTAAATGCTCCTTTGTGGTCTTCTTTAATTTTTAAAAGTGGGAAAGGGTCCTGAGAAAAGAAAGTTTAAGAAAAACTGATCTAGACTATTTTATACTTTAGGAGTCTTCCCTCTATGCAAAGAGCACAATGGTTTGACTGTCTGAATCTCTTTTTATGTACATTGTGCTTACTAATAAGGTTAATTAGTTAATTCTGTGCCATCAGATTATTATCAATTCCTATGGATCCATAGATAGATTTCCTCCATGATGATCCCTAACCTGCTTTTTCAAATCTTCCAACAGTGCACTCATCGCCACTGTGATTGAGTCAATCCGTCTGGCTGCTGGTTGTGCGATTGATTGATTGATTTGTCAAGCACATATTAGATAATATATATAAGTATAAACATGATAAGTATACATGAAATGAATATGAATAAAAAGGAACATTAGGACAGGGACAGTAGGCACACTGGTGTGCTTATGCACACCCCTTACAAACCTCTTTGGAATGGGGTGAGATCAACAGTAGACAGACTAAGATTAAAATTTTGGGGATTGGGGGATGAAACCTCTTTTTTTTTCCTTCCAACATTCTTAGCACTGGAGCCTTCATTTTTAGCTGTATTGAAAAATCTGGATTGATTTGTTTAATGATCTGTTTGTACTCTTGGCTATCCACAATATTCTCAGGAAACTTCTCCAATACCAAGGTTCCAAAATATCAATGCTCTTTTCATTGTACTTGTTCAAAATCAACTTTTGCTTTAAAAAAATTACTTAACAATTGTATTACTTAGCATCCAAAATTCAATACCAATTGTGGTCCTAAGTGGTACCTGTATTACAAGATCCATAAATATTCTTTGCTACCTTCATCCTCAGTTACCTTTTAAAGAATGTTCTGCAGATATACTGTAAATCAGTTAAATGTTTTGATGGATCTTGTTGCTCATGACCCTCAACATACTTTTAAATTAGTTTTTCAAACTAATATTAATTATACACAAACTTTCAATCATTTATGGTCAATAGGACCTCATAATAAATACATCATTTAACAATCCATTTTATAATGTAAAGTCAGTGGGAGGAATAGAAATATGGATAGTTTGTGATATTTGCCAGTTTGGATAAAAATCCAAGCTGGACGAACTTACAGGTAGTCCTCAACTTACAACCCTATTTGAGCCTGTTGTTATCTGAAACATTTGTTAAGTGAATTTTGCCCCATTTCATG
Organism: Pseudoxenodon macrops; assembly: GCA_032467955.1. Lineage (NCBI taxonomy): Eukaryota > Metazoa > Chordata > Lepidosauria > Squamata > Pseudoxenodontidae > Pseudoxenodon > Pseudoxenodon macrops. Next base: position 237,625 of record JANHFT010000599.1, on the reverse strand, counting down.
ATCTTTCTTGCCACAGTTGTTAAGTGAATCACTGCAGTTGATAAGTGAATCTGACTTCCCCATTGACTTAGCTTGTGAGAAGGTTGCAAAAGGTGATCACATGACCTTAGGACACAGTAATGGTCATAAATATGAACCAACTGCCAAGCATCTGAATTTTGATCACATGATCATGGGGATGCTACAAAGGTCATAACTGTGAAAAATGGTCATAATATTTTTTTCAGTTCCATTGTAACTTTGAACTGTCACTAAATGAACTGTTGTAAGTTGAGGACAACCTATATAGATATGGGGTCATAATGATAACACCATATTTGAAATGCAGTTTTTTCCCAGGATAGAAAATGCAAGTTTTCTGACATCATAAAAAGAAACAGCTTAACACATTATCTGTTTTGTATGCCTAAGAACTCATGATTATTGTAATAGTTTTAAGGATGGTTTTCTACTCCAGCTTCAACTTACTTATTCTAAACTTCACACCACCTACAACTGATATCAGATTGGTTTTCAGTTAACTTGATCTTTTTCAGCAGCCCAGAATGTTATTTTTCTTACTGGTGAATATTGGCTGCATAGCTGAGTTGTTTGTTTGTTTTTTGGTGTGTTGTTAAATCAATTTCCATATTTGTACTCTAAAGTTAATATGCACATAAGCAAGTTCATGAAGCATGTTCTCCTTATCTTCTGTGTATATGATGGTGTACATAAACCCAGTATAATTTGCTTCCACTCATACAAAATGCTATACCATATCTATTGGTTGCTATTTTGTGTCTCTCTAGTCTAGTATGTGCTTGTGTCAAACCTAAGGAAGGCAAACTGACATCCAAATTGAGTAAAAGGCTAGATAAGTGGGACTTTTATTTTTTCTTGATTAAAGAAATATCTTAAAGAAGCTTTGATTTCATACATACTTTAGAAAGTTTAATAAACAATTATAACCACAAAATAACATAAAGTTGAACAAAATAAACTGTCCATAACTTTACACATTATGATATAGTTATATGAACTTACAAGTGTATCATTACTTGCCTTATATAAAACTTCATAATCTCTACATATGTACCTTCATCCATTGTGTAACTTGACCTTGTAAACTTTAAATTGATTAATTATATAAGTGAAATAGTGGTGTCCTGTTTATTGTAGTTCTATTAGAATAAATTTGCATTATCATTAATAGAGATATATTTGGATTAATACAAACAAATAAATATAAAGGAAAATTATATGGCTTTCTCTATATATTATGTGTCTGTCTGTCAGTCCACAGAATCTTTAAAAAGATAGGAGAAGTATTTTTGTCAAGGTCTAGATGTAAAATACTGGCTAAATTTTAGCGTATAGTTAAAAATACTGCCTTGGAATGTATTTGGGCATGCATAATACAGTATAGTACATTATTATATTAAATGTAATTACTTTTCAGTATTACAGTAATTAGTATCATAAATGTGAATTATCCATTTATTGTTTGTGGTGTTTTCTTCAATTAACTTGAATTAGTAGGATGTAATTTTCACACATTTACAGTATCTTTATTTCAGTGAAAACAAAACATACATTATGGAATTATAATTCAACAATTTATCCAGACATAAAAAGCGACAGCACTTTTAGTTGTATTGCTAAATGCTAGTAGAAAAAGATATGCACACCGCAGCTTCAATTTTGTGTTCTGTTTACACGCAAAGAATTAGGAGAAGGAAAGCCAGAGTTTTGTTATTTATTACATGAATAATTTAGCTTCATTATTCTGTGTATTCCTTTGCACTGATGCTAGAGTGAGAGTTGCATCAGCACCTTTACACAACCTGGTCTTCATCTACTAAAGCTCTCTAGTTCTTATGTTAACAGTTTCACTCTGTCATGGGAGTGAGTGAAACCATGTGTAACAGGTATGCATATCAAATAGCCATGCTTAGGAAGAGGCAACCTATGCAATATGGGGTAGACCAACTTGGAATCATATGCAAACTATTATGCTTCAAATCGGGTTTCACAGAGCCAAATATGAGCTAGATGAGAGAAATTACTTGTATAGGATATAATTGAATGTTTAAACATAATCTATATTTTAAGCTATATTTTAATACTTGTGTGATATCATGTACGATTACCTTTTATTATCTGATCACCAGAATTGCAACAATGACTTATTTGTTTTAGATATAATAGGCTTAACCAATAACAATCTTGGTTAAATTGGCATAGCTTTTTATATTAAGATTGCAGTGTGTTTTGCAGGATACAAAAAAGGCTTATATGTTTCTGGTTTGTGGCTTACAGATCTTTTCTGTTACCAACAACACAGAATGTGTGAAGCTGCTGCAGGAAATCAGATGCGCCCACTGTTCACCGAATGCTCAGAATCTGTTCCACTCAACTGTGAAGGAAGCATTGGAAAGAGAATTAGCCCTTCCTTTCCTGTGCAAGGATTATTGCAAAGAATTCTATTACACTTGCAGAGGTCACATCCCAGGTAAAATATTACAAAGAATAATAAATTGAGGTGATATATACCTACCGTGACCACGTGTCCTTTATTATAAAGGACAGTCTTTTACTTCAGAAAGTTCTACTTTAAATGTATTTATTTTTCTAAAACTCATTTTTGTCCTTTATTTTGATATTTAACTTTCACTGTACAAATGGTACCACTTAATGCAGTCTTTCACATTCATGTGAAAAATATGGTAATTTAATTACTTTTAAATGTACTGTTTGGTTTTAGATATTTTTATTAGAATGTGTAAACTTGTAGTTTTTCTTAATTCTGCTGTTTATAAAGCCAAGTTATCAACATAAACCTTTTTTAAAAAATTCTTCTAAGGCTCTTTAAGATTTGCTGTTTTTTCAAATTTGTCCTGTATATTTTTAAAGAAAAAATGGTCACCATAAATTTCTTATACATTGTAAAAAAACTATTGATGTAATTTATGTTCTCTATCGGGAAAGTACTGATTATGATTATAAAATGTTACCTAGATCTGTGTTTCTTAACCAAGGATGCATATACTTTGGTTGCAGTGGTGAAATCCAATTTTTTTTACCACCGGTTCTGTGGTCGTGGCTTGGTGGGCATGGTGTGGTTTGGTGGGCATGGCTTGGTGGATATGGCAGGGGAAGGATACTGCAAAATCCCCATTCCCTCCCTATTCCTGGGGGAAGGATATTGAAAAATCTCCATTCCCAGCCCACTCTGGGGCTAGCCAGAGGTGGTATTTGAGGTTCTCCGAACTACTCAAAATTTCCGCTACCGGTTCACCAAACTACTCAAAATTTCTGCTACCGGTTTTCCAGAACGTGTCAGAACCTGCTGGATTTCACCCCTGTTTGTTTGGTACCAAAGCAGTTTAGTGGAACATAAAACTTTAGACCAGTTTATTTCAGAGAGTGGTTTCTGCCTAACTGATATTGGGTGGGCCAAGAGAATAGGCATGGTCCCTTTAAATAGTGTCACCTCTGAGGACCCATGAAATATGCCAGCTCTGTCAGAGCAGCTGTCCTTAGAAGGTGGACCCTCCTGGGAGCCATGTATTATTCATGGCATTCTAGAGGATCTTAAAAGACTTAGTTCTCAGGTCTTGTGGGTAGGGTGGATGGAGCCACTTCTGGATGGATTTTGATGTTTTCCTGTTTGAAGTTCCCTGCTTACATTCTTATGGGCCAGTGTTTCTACTGAAATAATTAACATCTTGGTCATTAGTCCACCACTAAGATTTGTTATGTTATCAGTCTGATGATATATCCTCTGGTTGATTCCAGATGGCTTTCTTCAATCATTATTATTATTTTAACTTAAACAGTTTGGAGAGTTTCTAACTGACATAATTTTGTTATATAAGCAATTTTTAATCTGAGTATTGCATTTATATTTTAAGGTTGGTTTTGACTTGGCCTTTATACTCATTTTCAGATTTGTTTAGAAATGATGTATTACCACTGATTTTTTTATACTGAAATTAAAATATTGCTTAAGAGAAAGTTTAGATCTTAGATAATGTTTTGAAAGAAGAAATAGAAGAACTGAGGTAGCAGAAGAAGAAGAAAAAGAGAAGTAAACATGAAGTAGGAGGGGGAAAAGATTGTTTAGTTCAAACATTGATCAGAGGAACGATAAGCAAAGTCTATCCCAAAAGATTAAATTATAATGTTACAACAACCTGGATGCAAATATGAATCATAATACTAAATGGCTTGTAAATATTTTTCAGAAGTTTATCCTTATAAAATAGATGGTTTGGTAGTGATGCCAGAAGGCTAAATCAAACTTTCAACTGATTTATAGTTCTTGGAGAAATTCCATGGTATTGTTAAACACATCAGGTAAACAGAGGCTTTTGATAAATACAAAAGACCACAACATTGTAAATGAGATTCTTCATGCACTATAAAACAGAAAAGAGAATTTATTCCATCCAAATCTATGTTGATCACACAGGACTATAATCCAGAGGAATTTAGGGCAGTTAATTTTTCCAACCTCAATCGGTTTTAGGAGTACTCTATCCCTTTGTTGGCTGAGAATTCTAGGAACTATTGTTTAGGATATTGAAAGCTGGAAAATGAAACTACAAAAATTAATAATTTGCTAATAATGTTTGGAAGGAATCGAGGAACCCATAATTAAGTCTGTGATGCAGTGGCTACTTACTGTACCTTCCCTACTGGTTTGGAAGTGTGCGCTTTGCGCGTGAGCGAAGTAAGCGTTCACGCCCCCATTATACATAGTTTTTCACTTCTACGCATGTGCAGAGGGTGAAAACCCCTGGACATGGTGACGTTCAGGCGGGTGGGCAGAGCCTCACCCTATGGCTGCCACCAGTTCTCCGAACCACCAACGACTACCACTACTTACTCGCCCAAACCGTAGCATTTCACCACTGCTGTGATGGTTGTATGAATCCTAGTGTACACATCAGCCTATTTCCCAAAGCTCTGCAATTGAAACAATACTATTATTGAACCTGAATGCAACAGAGCACTATGATTTTCAATAAACAGGAAATCCTCAATTCTCCGTAGTTTGTTGAGGTAGCCTCCAGAATGGGTAACTTCGTCCTGTCTTGTGATTGGACTGAGTCTTAGTTTAAAACCCCGCCCTTGTTACCGGGCAGGCCAGATTAAAACTCAGTCCTGACTTGGACAGACGCGTTTGCCCATTCTGGAGACCCTTTTATAATATCTTTCTATCGTTTTGTTTACTGTATGTCTATTTGAATTTTATTTTAATTGTGGTTAGAATAGGACTTTCCCCCTTAGAGCTAGGAAAGTTCTTCGCCGGGGCTCCGGCTTGAAAAACCTCCCTTTTCAAACGGCGGGAGGTTTTGGCGCCGTTTGAACAACGCGCCTCACCGCACGATTTTCGTCGACGTTCCGGGGCTCCGGAGCGTCTACATCGACAGCGTTCGAGGACAGGGGACTACGCTGGACACGACCTCCCAGGAGCAGTGAGTTATCGGTGCCGAAAGGCAGGGAGGTTCGGCGGCGCCGTTTCCCCACGTTCCGGCCGCCATTTTGGATCGCTTGAAACGGCCGCTGGAAAGGCCGATTTTAATTAAATTAGCTGGGTCCCTCTCGACCGTGTGCCTGCCGCTAGTTACAGCGGTTCAGGTGAAATCGTCGGCCAAGGCCAGCGCCTTGATAGGGGAGCCTTAACGCTTCTCAACAAGCAGGCATAGGTTTTTAACTTGGAGGGACCTTGCTCAAATTAATTGGGCCGCGAGAGTGTCAGCGCTTTCCCTTGCAGGAGCGAAGCGCTCTATTTTGGGAGCCAGTGGGGCTCTAGGAGTGGGCAGCCGACCCCACGATTTATATACCCCTAAATTTCATATCCTCCCCATAAAAAAAAAAATAAAAAAAATTAATTAATAAAATAAAATAAGGAAAATAAAAATTATATATATATCACTTAAGTCTTCTTGCCTTCAGTCCCCATGGCTTCCAAGCAAGGAAAGAAGAGGGAGGACAAATCTAAATCCCATCAAA
>JANHFT010000599.1:207245-219932 GCA_032467955.1 Pseudoxenodon macrops | reverse complement strand
ACCCCCCCACGCACACTGTGCATGCGCGCCCCCCCTCAGAAATGACTCCGCGTTCCACCTGTGGCACGCGTGTCATAGGTTCGCCATCACTGTCCTATAACAACCCTAGAAGATAGGTTGGGTTGAAATCACTGGGCAAAGTCACCCCATGATCGTCTGCAATTATTATTTCCAACACTTTAACCACTTCCTATGTAATAAACAAACTTTCAGTGTAAATAAATGTCAGTTAAGAAAGAGAGCTAGTGTGATATAGTGAGTAAGGTGATGGATTAGAGTCATGGACACCTACTTAGATCAGTCATTTTATGTAGTCAGTCTAATTTATCAGGATTATTCTTTATGACGGAAGGATTTATGTATGTGTACCGACGAAAGCCCTTTAAAAATTTAGGGATGCATAGAAACAAGTAAATAAATTAGACGTTTTGCCACAATCTGTTTTTTTAAATATTTCTGTAAAAGTTTTTTATATTTTGTAACATTTTTCTAATTATTGCAGATCTTTTCATGTTACCTTAACATGGAATTTAAAATAAACTATGTGATATCAAGCTTTGAAATAATTAATTTGGATTCTAAAATCAGTTAGATTACTTATGCAAACTATTGCTCATTTCTTTTTGGAGGGTTAGCAAATATTCCTGAACAATGTGGGCTGAGACATATGGAGAATAGGGAATTAACATTCCATGCTATTCAGGAGCTCATCCCAGCCTTTCTGAGTGACTTTTGCTGGAGTGCATCTAGTTCCAGAAGACAGGAAACTATATTTCTTCTTTAAGTAAAATTATTATAGCAACAAACTCTTTTTATGCAGAATAAATACGTTCATTTTTCCTAATTTATAGTAATGTGTTTCTAACTTCTGTACTATCAGAAAATTTCTGGACAGAAAGTTTAGGAAATAAATACACAAAGAAAAGTCAATGGAAGCAGAAATATTTTTTTTAGCATATAGTATATTCTCCCGATAGAGTCATATTGCCACTTTCCCAAGTCATTATCTCCAGGTCCACCTAATTTTTCTCCAAACTGTCATTATTATGTCCCCTTTTTATCTGTGTTAGGTGCTCTCTTTTTCTACTGTCTCTTCTTCTGCAGTCTTGTTGTTTCTTTAAGTGGAAAAAAACAGGCTCCGAAAGTAACTAGTTAATCTCCAAACAATTAACATTTATTATTAATTTGTCAAATTTATAAGGCCACCCAACATCATCAAAATTCTGGGCAGCATATGACAGAGCAAGAAACAATATAACAAAGGAAAGAACAATGCATGTCTAGAAAATAAAAACATATTCAGCTGAATATGTCAAAGCATGCAAAAGGCTTGCATCTCACTCCAACTCAATTGTTGGGGGAAACCCAAGTTTTAAAGACCTTTTCAATACAATCATAGTACGGGCTGTACCATTCTTTGGCATGATGATGTTCCAAGAGCAGGCACCATGACAGAGAAGGTCTACTTCCTGGGTCCAATCAGATGGTGTTATTTCCATGTCTTAGTGTAACTTCCCATGGTTGAAATATCAACTAATATTGTAGACCAGCAGTCTCCAACCTTTCTGGCTTGGTGGCCCAGCCAGGGAGGGGGGAGAGGGGAAGGTTCTGTGCAAATGGAGGGCAAATGGAGCTTCGCGTGCGAGCACCAACCACTCAGGCAGCTTGGTCCTGAACGGGCCAAGGCCCAGTAGTGGACCGTAGCTTGGGGATTCCTGTTGTAGACAGTTAACAAAAATCCTAGCTTATAAAAGAATGGCCAATCATCGGTTTAATTAGCCATTTTTTAAAAGTGAAAGTTACTTTATCTTCAAATTGAAATATATCATGCTAAATAAATGCCAACAATATATCACATTTTGTATTTTTTGCTATTAAAGATGAAAATTAAAATAATGTTCTTATTTGTTTGTTTTAGGAAACACAAACACAATTGTTTTTGCCTCCATGAAGTTGTAAGTGGTTTCAGGCAACCTGTTGGGGCAGTTCATTCTGGAGATGGATCACACCGTCTTTTCATCCTTGAGAAGGAAGGATATGTGAAAATATTAACACCCGAAGGAGATATAGTTAAAGAACCATTTCTGGACATACACAAAGTTGTTCAAAGTGGAATAAAGGTTGGAATTACTTTTATTTTCCATTGGGGACTTCCTTTCTTTTAACTCTAATTTTGTGTTACATTTTGTACTATTTCCAATTTTGCTTAATTTTAACTTTAGAAAGTAAATAATAAAACAGAACATGTCTTTTAAAATTAGGTTTTCATTTAAGTTAGTAGAAAGATAAATGGCTCCAGTCTAATGTGCAGTAATCATGATTAAGATCCAACCATGGTTTGAACTCAGCTACTCAGTCAATAGTTACTGTGCAGACTTTCCAAGTAAAGTATTCAATTTTCTTTGAGCGTACAGCTATAAATGTGATATAGTTATGCAGTTTAAAACCAGATCATTTTCCATCTCAATTAAAATGGCAGCTCTTTATAAATTATTTCTATGATATAGATTCAGCCTGTCTGTTATCAAATGCTGTATGTTATATACAGAAGGGGGAGCTCTCACTACATCAGCTATTTAAAAGGATAAATCTTCGCTTATATTAAAATCAAATTCTCCACTATAATCTACATATTGAAAAAGTTATTTTCCTCCTTAATGTTGATTGTATGTGTCACAATATATTCCTTTAGAAAAACCTATTTTGTTTGCAAAAATAAGGCATTAACCTATGAAATTGGAAACTTTCATTAAAATAAATTGAATGCTTTTTATTATGATATTAACTGAAAACAATAGCTAAGTGAACCTGTTATATTTTAGTAAATATATTAACAACTGAATGGTGTAGTGACTAAAGAAAATTCATGAAAAGGTATGTGCTATGTTAGGATTATCATAAAGCAATGGTATATTTTCTACGTCTAGGATTATTTTTACATGATTGCATCAAAAAGGTATTTTCCTGAAAATACTATCATATATATTAGCTATTTAAAGTCTAGATCTGTTTAAAACAGCATGGCATTTAAATATTGAGATAAAAATTGAGATAAAAATCTATATTCAGATTAGTAACTGCAATCTGATCTTATTTATATACCTCTTTATTAATCTAAGTCAAGGGCTGGCATTTTAGTATATTATAAACCGTATGTTCCTTCTTGATTCCCTGACTTTTTAAATAAAAGTTTTATGAATGTGATTCTTTTGAATGATCATCATTAGGTTTTTGTGATTAAACCTGATACGTCATTTCATTGTAGGCTGCTTTGTTAAAAGTAATTATGAAAGAGTATGGAAGTTGATAAGATCTATGAAAACAATTTCCGGTAAGACTAGTTAACCTTTCTTCCTTAGGCAGTTTGAATAGTCAAATACTGAAGAAAACACATACCATGGAAACTGACAAAGTGATTGTATAAAAATCATATTGTCCACAAGACCCTATAAAGTATCCTCCAGATGCATAGAATTACAACTTTCCTAATTTACATGTAGCATTGCTATTGACTAGCCATGCTACTTGGAATTATGGGGTAATGATCATAGGTTGGTTGATTTCAATAATTGGTTGATTTCAATACAATATCATAGCTTCCTAGGTGCGAAGAAGCTATGATATTTTATTGAAATCAACCATTTAAAAATGATAATAGTATTTTATATCATAAATCATATAGAAACGTAATGAAAGTATAAATCATCCAAGGAGAATGAGAGAACCTCCATGAAAGGGAAAACATATGTCAGGGAAGTGAGTGATACTGGAGAGAGACTGTTAAGAATATATGGGCTAGACTCCTTGACCTCAGCCACCTTATGCACCCGTCCAAGCTATGAATTGTTTTTACATGTCACAATGGCTTAAATTTTAATAGAAAGTTTCCCTAAATCTTGAACTACATCTGCTTCTTTGTTTCTTTCCACAGTTGAATGCCACAGTGAAGTCAGTTACTACCTTTTTTAACAAGGCAATACAATATTTCTATATAATTCCTTGTGTAATCTGAATAGTTTGCCACAATTTATTTATTGTAATTTATTGATAAAAGCAAAGATATATCACCAATATATATATTAAAGGAAGTTTTTTTCTCTTTGTCCTTGTAAATTACATATACCTATACATTGGATATATGTACTTTTCCAGATCATGACAATAAAATATGTTTATTAAAGTGCCAATACTGCACTTTATAAAGAAAATGTAAATATTATTTTCATTTATTCACATTTCATATATACAGCTCTCTCTCATTTTTATTGCTGGCTGAATGAATATAGTAAGAATTAGACAAGATACTAGCTAAGTGATCTGTCAAACATCCCATATAATGGACTTCTCTCAGGTATCATTGATAGGTCCGATCATGCGTGTACATATTACATGTTAAAAAGGTGCATCTGCCCTTCAACTATCTATGTATTTGTCACATAGGCATGCACTAAGTATTTATGAATGGATCCCAGAAGAACCGATTACCTTGCCTGAAATGGTAATATGCAGTAAAAAATGAATAGAAAATCAATCCTTTCTTCCCTACTAGGTCATAATAAAAGCCCTTTCTCCTTTCCAGTGATGGCTTTCAATAATGTAATAAAATAGCTATTTATTATCTCCAATAGAAACTTCATATATGCTTCTTGAATGGAAGATCATGTATGCAGAGATCCTGGTTAATTTGTGTCATATCACTGCTCTTCTCTTAAGATTTTAGTATCAAATCATTCGAAGTCAATCAAAACTTCCTAAGAACAACTCCATAGCTATTATTTAGCACAATGCTAAGTGTGATCCACCTTATTGAAACAGAAGACATTGAATACACAAGTGACTTTCTAAAGTCATATTTCCTATAAATTCTGGAAGGAATTAAAATTGTTTAGGGAACCAACAGCTGTTAAAAATATGAAACTTCACAATTTTAGCTTATTATTTTTAAAGGCGCCCCTTTAAATACTTGAATTATTCATTTTTAACAATGTAGGAATTTGTGGCTCTTTTATATCTTAAAATAAAGGGGATGCCTTGCCATCTTCTCTAATTGATTGTCTAAGATCTTGAGACAACAAGCTTAAGCACTGGTGAATATTTGTAACTTACATAATATGCATTTAAAAAATAATAATTATGGAAAAATAGGATCCCAGACACGACAAACTATTGTGTCAGTAGTTTTCTTTTCACCAACACAGAGTTTACTGCATTTCCATATTATACACATAATACAAAACTGATCTGTTCAGAAAACAACACAAAATATAACCTAGATATTAAGTGTTTTTAAGATTCATAAATAGTCTCATCTAAATTATAATTCAAATAGCAATTACAAAAAAATAGAATTGCAGGTATACTTTAGACTACCGGTACTTACTTGTTGAGCATTTCATCCCTTGAATTTGATAAAATTCATATTCTGTTCATAAATACTATGATTGCTGAAATAATTTGCATATACAAAACATCTATCAAGTTATGTCTATTCTTTGAGTTCAGTTAATCAGTATGACAATGTATCATATTGCATTGTTCCTTTCTTACCAACTTTTAGAAAATAACTGAGTATTTTAATCATCCATTTTCGTACAGATCAGAAATAAGTTTTTATTTATTTATTTATTAATAAATTTATGTATCTACCTATCTCACCAGCAGCTACTTTGGGCTGCACAACAATCGGGTAAAAATAGCAAATGTAAAAACAACAGATTTAAATTTTTAAAGACATATTAGTACATGTCATAAAGTTCATAAACTAGGTTTGAATAAGCTAAAGACAATACTTTTAGCTGTCAATAATATATCTTCAGCTTTATAGAAATCTATTAATCTGAACAAGATCACTCTAATGAATGCTACTGTATGTAGAACACTTTGATGACATGTGGGCAGCATGTTTATGCTAAAGATTATAGAATGTTGATTTTGGGCCCAGTGTCTTAGAATAGAAGAATGTCCAGGAAGAATGATGACAATTTTTTATCATTTTATATGCACATGTGTAGGTTTAATGTCCTGTGTTTCCTCAAGAAGGATCCCTTGGTGCCAATGAACTGAACTTAGTCCAAAACAAGTCTCCATTTGGAAAGTGTAGTTTTCATTGTGGGTGTTCTTGAAATTGTATGCTTTATAACCTGTTATTATGGAGATGTGTGTAGTATGATCAAGACTGCCAGATTCTTTACTGTGCACTGTATGAATTAGAGCTACATCCCACACACAGTGTTAGATAATCTGTGTTTCTGTTTTGTTATATGTACAACTCAATTTTGACATTCAGCTATTTAAGAAGTGTTCAGAATATCTTCTTCTGATATGTAATTTGTTGTAGGCAGAGGAATTCTTTAGTCAGAAAAACCAGGTAAATGACATGTCATTTAAAATATGTATAATTAAAGAAAGGGAAAGAAAGCGGACAGAAGACAAATCTAATAGCCACATCATGGCATCATCTAGCAGGGGTAACCACCAACAATTTAAATCCAAAATATTGGGATTATGAGCTTTAACCACAGCATTTCCTCGATGTATTTAACAATTTCCTCTTTTAAAAATGTGACTCTCATCCAACCCACGGGAGATCCTGCACAATACTAGTAGACACAAAGTGCTATAAGATATCTAAAATACCTTCTAGTCTCTTTTGCTATAATCTTTTCTTTCCCCATTTTGGACATATACTATAGAAAGTAGAAGTATGTAGTTTTATTTCATATGATACTTTTATTGTTTTTATTTAAATAATTATCATGGCAATTTTAAGTACACTTACTAGGGAGTACGAATTGTTGACTTCAACTAGTTTTATTCTTAAATAAACAGCAAATTACAATAAATTTGTATTTGGAATGACAGTAAATCAGTATTTTTCAAACAGATTTTTATTATGTCTTTGGCCCTTTTAAATCTGGACCTGCTCATCCTACTTATTGACCCTATACTAATTTATTTCACTTTATAACAATTTAAAGTCTTGTGTAGAAAAGGAGAGACAGAATTTTCCATTTTTCTTGCCAAGGTGGTAAAACTATTAAATTGTGGTACTTAGTATCCTCTTTGTGTGAGTCTTTGCTTGTATGAATCCTGGAAGAAGCTGGATGTGGCTAACAGTATGTGGAGTTATTTCAACTAGCCATCATTTAGATTGGATATGGGTCAGCAGCTCTGCTTTTTTCTTGTTATTTTTTGGTTTAGTTTTCCTTCAGGCTTACAATGGGAAAAAAAAAAGGAAAAAATAGAAAGGATGTATGAGAAAGCAAACCAATAAATACAGACATTTCTAGTTATATATAATGCAGATGTAACCAACATCATCTTTCATTTGGTAGAAGGAGGTAATATCTCAAGCAGCAGATCTTAAGGCACATTGTGGCAGGGAGGTATGAAGAAAACAATGCTTTGTCTGCTGTATGGTTTACCTATTCAGCAGCCTTGTCCTATCAGCTTTGGAACATGAGTTGAAGGATGGCTATCAACTCTGACTCAAGAAGCAAAATGTTTTGGACTACTTCAGGCTATAACTCTGCAGTCTTTTTTAAAATTTATTTTTAGAACAGGTCGGGGGAATGGAAACACCTCCCCTTGAAGAACCCAAAATTTCTGGCCCACATAGCTAACAGAATAACCTGGCTCCTTGTTTTTTATTCTATTAGAGCCTGGTAGCACAGCTCTAAGGGAAAGTTATGATGAAGCGAATGGTGTTTCTGCCTCTAATGTTTATGCGCCTTGCTTAACTTGACAGGATAAATAATAGAAAGTTGATAAAGTCAGAAACAGCAGACTTTTTCTATTCTTCAAACCAAACACAAACTTACAGTGATTAAATTAATACAGACATTTTGTAGTTCTAACACCAGGGAGGTCTGTTATGACATTGCAGAGGTTTATCTAATCTAGGAAGATCAGGTCTCTGAATTTACTTTCTTAAGGTATTTATAATGTGCTAGCCATCGTAGTGCTTAGCACAGATGTGTTTGCTTTTCCTTGTATGGCTGTTCATACTTGATATAATCATAGGGAAAACTTTTTCCTTCATGAACATGATGTGCATTCTGGCATATTTTCAATTGGCGGAGTTTCAGCTAAGACCCACAATAGCTCTCCAAAACAAATAACTTTGTTTTTGCCCAAATTTGCAACTTCTGACCAAAATACAGTGCAGCTAGAATATTTCCCTGTTGTTTTATTTGTGCAAAGAATGCAAAAGCCACTATATGGCTGAAAGTTTGCACATAGATAATCACGATAAATCTGGAAGCACAGAGAGTTTTAAAAATAGTTTTTAAAAAATATTTTAAGATATTAAAAATATGTCTTCAATATTTTTTTTTACTCCATATGGCAGGCTAATTACGTTCCCCTAATCTGATATTGTTAGATCAGGAGTTCCCAGAATTCTTAACTATCATGGCCAAAGATTAGGAAAAGCTGTAGTGCATCCTTATTCTGACAAATTTAAAACAATACTTACCCATTGGCCTTAGTTATATTTACTGTAGATATAACCTCAGAACCTGGAACAATCAGCAATTTCAGTTAGGTAGATTTTTCACAGACTAAAGAATTTTAGAATTAGTCCCAGTGCATCGCCTGAGCATATATTATGTTGCCATATTACTAGAGCTAAGTAGATTTGAATCTACCTGTATTTAGAGGAGAGGAAGCCTATAAATCTAATTAATACAATCTTACTTTTCTATAATGAAGGGGCAATTGTATGAAAAGAAATGCAAACTAGGGCTCCTCTAAGAGTCTTACTCTAAAGATCGTGTGGCTGACAGCTCACAGGCATGGAAATTGTGAGCTGTCATATTGTGAGCTTATGTGTGAAAGAGTAATTGATAACAAGCGAACTCCATCTTCAACAAGTGCTACAAGAGAAAGGCATTGCTAGCAGTCAGTTTCCATGGGCAGCATCTCCTGGAAGAAGCCTGTGAAATAGGCAAGTGGCAGAGTAATAGTCAAAATGGTGCTGCCACTTCACCCAAGTAATAACTTCAGTAAAAATTGTAGCCGTAGAAAACTTTATCAATAGAAGCAGCAGAAAACCTGTAATGTGCTCATTGATGACAGAATTGGCAACCCACAGTTGGCATAACCTGGCTGTTTTTCTGAGCTTCCCTTCAGCCTTTAAAACAGCACTAAATTCTTATTTGAAAACTGGCATAGTGCCATTTTAAAACATGCTAAACTTCTCTACATAAGAAATATTTATGGAAGCCAACTATCTGTTTCTGCTGCATATTACGCCAATGTAGCCCTGAAAGTATAGCCAGTAGGATGTGGGCTGATATTAATCATTGACCATATCATCCACCATATTAAGTATACTATATTGTGTTCATCATAAAAAATTGTGTCAGCAAACAAAGGAAAACATTATTTTAAAACTGAAACAGCTGAAGACAACTTTAACCCCTTTCAGCTGGGCATGAAATGAATGCAACCATGAAGACGTGGCATCAAAATCTTATTACCAGGGCATTCTTGTATTATGATTAGGAAACTATGAGACCGAGCCCATATTGACAGCTGATAGTCAATTTTATTAACAATAACTTGCCATGGGGAAAATTAATAATCTTGTGCTCAGTACCCTATCTGTCTTCTTGTGACAAAGTACATATATTCATGTAAAACCTCCCAGATTCAAACCCTGTCGTCTTCATACCCATCTCTGAAACCCTGGAAGGCTGTCTGCTTCTAAAACGGATCTGCAATAGGCATTCAGAGAAGCAATTACTGTAGCTTCAGTTTTTAGCAGCTGCTTTACCGTAAACTTAAGCTGTTTTCTAAAGTGTGTGTAAACAAGTTTTAAACTTCAAATGCAAACCACCCAAGAGATTATATAAAACATAAAAGACTGTTAACAAGTTGCTGTGAAAATACACTAAATTAGGCGCAACAGAAAAACATATTTAAGGATTTTTTCATAGTCTGGAAAAAGGGACAGAAGGACTGGTGTTTGAAGTAAAAACACTCTATTAGAACGTTCAGCATTGCACCAGTTTAATTTCATTTAGTCTTATATAAATGTTGATTATATTTTATGTAGCCAATTTTTTTTATGCCAAACCAAATTTCCAGATGGTTATCATATTATTCCCATTTTATTTGCCTATCAACTATCCTCACTGGTTCTGATGATCAGAAACCACAGCAGAAGTGCATGCATTCTTAAGTAATATGGAGTAAATATTTTCAAGTTACAGACAATTGTGCAGCACTTTCTGTCTGCATAAGCTGCAAACCTTCTGGACTGATCAAAGCTAATGATTAATTTGAAAGTTCACACTAATATATGATTGAATAGAGATGTCATTGGAATTAGCTTGGAAGCTGCAGCTATTCAGAACACATTGTTAATACTTGAGAGGAAAGGGGATAAAATCAACGAAAGCTAGAGTAGAACAGTGGACAGCAGTGTGGAATCTAAACATATAAGTAATAGTATTCTGATGTATATAGCATTTATAGTAATCTAATAATAATGACCATTTTTATTGTTCTCCTATCCTTATCTTTTAATTTTGAACTATGAAAAAATATAATTTATTTTAATATATTTAAAGTGATTTTGTACAATATGGCTAATTTGATTAACTGGAAGCTACTATATAGATAGAATAACTCTAGTTCCCATCAAATAAAAACTATGTTGAATGCCACAATCAACTCTATACCATTCTCCTTAAAGAAAATTCATTTCCAATACATATCCAAAGAAAAATATACAATGATAGGCTTATTTATATAAGAAAGTATTACAGTACTTTAAAAAATCATCAAATCAGGGGACCTTGTGTTTTCCACAAGAAAATATGGTTAATACTTCAACATGTTTCTGCCACTACTTATCACTACAGTTCCTTCGTTCATGGATTCTCAGCAATCTGATACCCTACCTTGTATGAAAACTGTATTTAAGAGTAAAATATTTATGTAGAAGAGTTTATGGAAGCCAAAACATGGATATAAAGAGTTTTGGGCCTCTTGGCTATCTGCCATTCTGGCCACTCATAGCAATATCCCATGACTTACTTTTGTAGCAATTAAGGTAGATATCTTTTAAACATATAAAACTATTCTCTCATTACATAGTGCCTTGTGTAGCTGAATTTATATAGTTTGAGTGGAATATAATTGGAGTGCAAAATTTTAAGCCGTAGTTTTGATTTTTCAAATTATTTGCTATGCATTTACTTGCTTTCTATTTCCTGATCTATTAGTATCATCATTATTAGGTTACGTATGTGCAGAGCACATTGGGTAGCAATGGGGTTTCCCCCTGGTTTTGATCATTTGCAGCATATTTGGCAGCATCCCAAGGAACATT
The DNA here is from genome assembly GCA_032467955.1 of Pseudoxenodon macrops. Taxonomy (NCBI): domain Eukaryota; kingdom Metazoa; phylum Chordata; class Lepidosauria; order Squamata; family Pseudoxenodontidae; genus Pseudoxenodon; species Pseudoxenodon macrops. The sequence continues at coordinate 208,591 of JANHFT010000599.1, read as the reverse complement.
AGTAATCTTAAGGTCGTCTATAAGTGTTTGGCGCCAAGTTTTCCAAGGTCAGCCTCATTATCTCTTTCCTCTAGAAGGTATCCAACATAATGCAATTCTTGGATGCTGATGTTTAGGCATATATAAGATATGGCCAACAAGCCTCATTCGATGTTCATTCACATCTATTAGTATTGTTGCCTTCAAATGCTGTTTATTAGTTTATATGTACTATGCAATAGCAATAATTATATAGAAAAAGGTTTATACAGTATCGTTTCAGGAATATTTCATGGATATTCAGAATACAGCAACTTATGCTGTATTAATTATTAGTATATGTTAAAGGATTATATGGTTCTGTAATGTAGAAGAGGTAAGCATTGCCAAACACTGCTTTGGATATATACATTGCCTGTTTTAGGTGCTTTCACAAAATGTCTATTCATAAAATAGCTGTCTCAGTTGTGGACAATCATAAAAAATTTCCTAGAAAGCAAATTAGCAGTGTTGCTTTCCATCAGATCCTCAACCATCTTCCCTGAACACTTTTTACCAATCCAGATTGTCTTAGTACTTTGGAAGGCAGGCAATTTCAGTTCCAAATAAAACTCTGGGCTGTAACCACCTAGCATTTTATACTCTAAGAATATAAGGCCTATATTTGTTCCAAGGACCAAGGATACGTGTAGGTAGACATCTCACAGCATAAGTTTGGATTTGTTAGATACTCAAATTACCTCTGCTCACAGCTTAGCTAGCAACAGATCCTTCTATAGCCCATTATAAAGTCCCATTTTTCTCTTCTGGAGGAAAAAAGAAGCAACACTTTGCAGGCACACATCTTTCCCACTTATTTTTCTTCTGCCTCCAACAACTATTATTTTTCTTTTCCAAGAATGCCAATAATTATTTTAAAATTGACTTCTTATTTTCTCATCTTGTGTACAACTGGTTGGGGCAGAGTAGGGTCATGGATGCTTGCTACATTTTCTGTCAATCACTGGTAATATGATTGCTAATTTAAAAACTTTTATCTTTGTTTCTAAGGCAGTTTATATAATTGCACCATCTTGTATCTTTTACTAGTAACATGGCAAGAATTTTTCTTCCGGCTGTGGGTTGAAAGCATATTGGACTACATGCAAGAGCCATCAAAACAATTCTCTGTATGATATATTCAACATTTAGTTTGTTTTGTTGCAAAAAATAATATTTGTTTGAGTGAATTAGCTCTTAAGTTTATTTATTTATTTTATTTGTCAAGCATATATTAGATAATATATATAAGTACCATATTTTTCTGAGTATAAGACGCACCTTTTCTCCCCCTAATTGGGGCTGATAATTTGGGTGCATCTTATACT
>JANHFT010000599.1:195446-207145 GCA_032467955.1 Pseudoxenodon macrops | reverse complement strand
GGGGCCATGCAAGGCACCCCTTAATGTGAGTGACATTGAGTTGGTCACGCCCATCCAGTCACATGATCAAGCCACACTCACAAAATAAACCACGCCCGCAGAGTCGGCAGTAAAAAAAAAATAGAACCCACCCCTGAGTAACTTAATAAAAAGAGGGTTTTGTTGGGACCAGGAGTCTGCTTCGTGGTTTGGGGAACCCTAAGTCAGAACAGTAGGGATTTAGAAAAGAGTTCAGCCTTTCACAAAATTCCCTAGAATGTATTGGTCTCAGATCCAATAAATAAATATGCAGTTTAAATTAACTTGTACGTCTTACAGTCAGAACTATAGAAATCGAATAATAACTTTCATCAAACTTTTGTTTAATGCTTCTGAATCTACCCCTTTCCCATATTACGGAAAGGACCCGTATTTTGGAACCAATCCTCTATGGGTGTTACAGGTTTTATGAATGCACTCCTAGTCAGTTGTACCTTTTCAGCTCTTGGCATAAAGAAAATGGTTTTGGCCTAAAATGGGGTTTCATTATATTTGATGTTTGCAGAGGAAAAAATTAAAGCAAAAAATGAGGAAAGGAGAAAAGAAAAGAAAATGGAGATGGATAACACAAAAACCAAATAACATTAAATAAGCATTATAAGAAAAGATTGAACTTTAGAGTAGTTAACTTAATAATAAATGTATCATTGGGAACACAGATATTATTATTGGAAAGTAGCCAAAGTTTTACATAGGCTTTGAAAGGTACTGAAGATTATTGGGAGAACTTCAGCAGTTAGACTCATAAAAAAGTAATTCTGAAAATCATTTACAATTAGTAAAAAAATGAAGCGACTAAACTCGCAAAGCTGCTTAACATAGTGACATTATTTTCATGTTACTTATTTGTATTCCAACTTTATTATTTTTACAAATAAGGCGGCAAACGTATCCAGCAAACCGTTTTTAATGCAATGTTTGCCTGAAAACATATGTACATTTTTTTAAGTGGTATGTTATACTAAAATTAGAGGGCTGTTATTATTAATAAATATTTATGATCCTTTTGATTAATGAAATAAAAATATTAGCGTACAATTTATCTTCAAAAATTCAAAGCAGTTAAACTATTCAAACAATAAGCAAAAATATGTAACCTACATGAGCAGGAATCAGTCCTAGACATAGAAAAGTGAAACATAAACAGTTTTTAAAACCAAAATAGAATACCCAGGAAAGCAGAATCACCATGATTTTTGAAAGAACACAGAAGCCAAGTGAGAATAAATAAGATTGATTGATTATTTGATTATTATAAATAGAAGGAATCATGAGATTTAAGGGTTGGAAGGGATCTTTGATATAATCTAGTTCAACCTACCCCCTACCCCAGGACTACAACATCCCCAACAAACCACTACCTAGCCTCTGTTTATAAATCTTCAATGGACTTAATTCTCACTAATAGAGATGAAATGATAGAAAGTGTTGAAGCTGCAACAACCTTGCGGGCAAGTGATCATGCGGTATTGGAAGTCAACATTATGCAAGCACAAGTAGTAGAACAAAGTCAAACTAGAGTCTTGGACTTTAAGAGAGCTAATTTCAATGCACTTAGACAGAGCTTGGGAAGGATCCCATGAATGAGAATCCTCAAGGGGAAAACAACTCAAGAGCTTGGGAAATTTTGAAAAGTGAGATTATAAAAATCCAGTCTAGCACAATACCAATGAAGAAGAAAAATAACAGCTCTCAAAAGAAACCAGCATAGCTGCATAAAGAACTCTCTGCCAAGTTGAAATACAAGAAGGACAAGTATAAAAGTGGAAAGAGGGGCAAATAACTAAGGCTATGTTTTGATTGCTGCGCTCGTGCGCTTTGCGCGCATGCTCGAGGCACAACCCTGAGCGAACCGGCAGTAAGAAGATTCAGAACCCACCTCTGCAATAATCATCATAACTTATCAGGGACGGGAACAATAAGAGCAATGATAGCAGTTTGGCCACACAGAATTAAGGTGTCGTGACCTCTACTTTCAGCATTTATTGAGTCAAAAGGAGAAAGGACCAGCTGAGTCAGTTAAGTGGAATGGAGTCTTTGATTTATAAGTCATTATCACTTTCCATGAATTGCCACCCTGGATCTGTATCAATTCTAGCCTGATGTGTCCATGTGTATTTCAGCAAAGATGGTTTAATATACAGCAGAGTTTTGTTAATGGAACAGATGCCATGCAGAAGGTATTCTTTACAACAAACAGGAAATATGTCTAAATATAACATAAAGTTTGAGAAATGGAAGGGTTCTATTAATGATGTCACACATTACAAATATTATTTGTACTTGCTAGGTTATTTCAAGGGAAACTATAACAATGACATCATAATGATGGCTGACTTTTATTAGTGTTTTCCCTGTCCTTTTTTTGAAATTCTAGACTTTTGTAAAAGAAAACAACATTCAAAATGTTACCTCCGCTCTTGTAATTGGCTTTAACTTACCACAGTTTTAACAGGAAACTGTGTTCCATTTCTTTTTTTTAAAAAGATAAAACTGAACTGAAGGACTAATAAATTATAGTGAGGAAGAGGAAGAAATAATCTTTTGAATGCTTGGTTTCATTGCTAAAGTTCAACTTGGGAATCAGAACACTGTATCTGAGCCTTTTTCTGGGAGCGGTTTTCGATGTTTTTTACTCCAACTATCTCTGACTTGTTTTATCACTCTTGGGGAAAATGTAGCTTAGGCTTTCCCTCCTGAATGAAAAGGCGAATAAAATAAGCAAACGGTATCATTATTTAAATCAAACTAAAGCAAACAAATAAATGGCAGAGGGTGTCTATATCTGCTTTTATTTTTGCCTGAAAATGAAAGGATTACAGCCCTGGTTTTGGGCAAGCCAACTGAGAAAGAATTCTGCAACTGGATCAGCCCTAACTGAAAAGGCCTCTGATGTACAGTGTAACTGAATGGTATTCTTAGAAGAATGTTCCACTAAAGAATTTAAAACAGGACTGAATAAGCAAGGCCCTGGACTACAGGTAGCCCTTGGATATTTGTGTGTCTGTGTGTCACATGGAAGTTGTCTTTCATTACATGCTGTCAAAAACCAGTCCAATTTGTAATAGGCTTCTTTACACTTGTTATGACTGATGCATTCTCTGTTGCCCCTACTTTCCCAAACTATTGCATGGATCACAGCTACAAAATTACCATTTCTCCATATTAAGGCAAACACAACATTTTTGACTCAAAAGTCCCAAAGTGCTTTTTCTAAAAGGCAACTGGACTTTGTTGATTTTCCCCCCCTTTCCAAACATTTCACTTGTCATCCAGTTCAGAACTGAAGAAGCTTCTTGGATGAAAAGCAAAATGTTTTCAAAGAAAATTTGTCCTCCTTATTCTTCAGAAAGGAAAGTGAATTATATTACAACTATTACTGCTCATTTTCAAAGTCAATGTAGTAGAATAGTACAACTATTTCTATAAAAGGCTTGGGCAAATTATTGAATATGTTCTCAGAGTTACAGTATGTGAGTCCATTGCACTGTTCCACATAACCTGAGAAATATACCATACAATATAGTAGAAACTCTGCATTCTGAATTAAACAAAATGTTGAAAATGATATTGCAAAACAAGTACATGAAGAGATACAAATGAAATATCTAGCATATTGATTGTCCCAGGGAAAAATGTTAACAAAACTCTTATTTGTTTTGGTATGAAGCTGGTAAACAAGACTATGCAAGTTACACAGTTTCGGGTGTTGAGCTGGCAAATACAGCTGGCATCAGAATCGTACAATTTTCAGCCTTTAGAATGGAGTGGTTATTATAGATGCTGTAAAATTTCATTTTGACTGTCAAGTGTCTTTGACGTTTAATATATAGCGGCAATGGATTCTATTCTGCATGCACCAATTAGTGCTGTCTGGTATATTGATAAAATTATCTATGTAGCGATTATTGCTGTATGATAAGTTGACGTTTTTGAGACAACCTATCAAAGGACTAAAACTACCGTAAATACAAATGGTACTTCTGTCTTGAAGATATTGTTGAATATTGTCTTATTTTATAATACCAATTCTGAAACTTAAATTACAGTATTAGATTGTAATGGCTATTGCATGGTATTAGTGACTTGTTCAGAGACTGTACTTCATAATTCATCTAGAAATATCATCTGACTGAATCCTTACACGTAAAGTGTGATGTATTAGACAACAGGATATCCATGTTTTGTCTCAATGATCTTATCCTGCTGGGTTGTGACATTTTCTTCAATATTACTTGTTTCCAATATATCTGTGGTTAGCATATGATAGGCTGCTTATTATCAAGTAAGTAGCAGAGCATTTATTTATTTATGTAGGTGCCAACTTTGAGAAAGAATCTAGGCATCAAACAATAAATTTAGACATCTGAAACAAGCATCTATAAAGCATAGCTTGCCCAAAGTACCCACAACCTGAAGCTGGATTAGAGGTGGGTTCCTACCGGTTCTTTAGAACCAGTAGTAACTTGGCAATGACGTCACCGAGCCGGTTCCTTCGGTGTCTCCGTGGACGCCGCATTTTGGATTTTACTTCTGCACATGTGCAGAAGCTAATTTTTGCTTCTGTGCATGCGCAGAAGCTATCTTTTGATTCCTGCGCGCACTTCGCGTGCATGCGCAAGGCACAACCCTGAGCAAACCGACAGCAAAACAATTCACAAACCACCCCTGAGATGGATCCTCTTTGTCTTGCCAGACTTACCTGTGCTATTTATTTGTTCAATGTCTCACGTGTAGCATGGACAGCAACATTCTTTCTAGATTGACAATTTTATTAATAGTGTAGTCTGCATGTTAAATCAAGAAATGAAATCCAGTTTAGAGCAAATGGTGTCTGCCTCAATTTATGTTGTTTTATGTTATATTTTTGTCATTTTGGTGTTGATTCTTTACTTTGTTCTATGTTTTAATTCTATATTAGCCAGTCAGAGTAAGGCAGTCAAATAAATAAATAAGGATTTAAGCATTTCCACAATATTAAATGGTTAAAATTATGGAACTAAACTATTTTTGTCTCCATTAAAGCAACAATGAATTACATAATTCCTTATTGGTCTAGCATTCAATGTTTTAGCAAGAGAGTCAAGCAAATTCAATTTGATGCATTAGTAATATGTCTTGTTTAATTGTTGATATGATCATTGTAAAAATAGAAACTCTATAAATCTCCTTTAAAAGTGTCATTTTTTAAGAGTTTGACCCTTATGTCACAACAAGCTGTTGCATAATTGGTAAGGAAAAATCACATGATCAAAACTTAATTTTTAAAAATTTTATGATTGTTTCTTGGTGGTCCAAACCACTAAGTTCCATTTCATAATAATATTACTAACTTGTTTAAATGTTTGCTGTATTAAAGGTCAGGGCAAGTTCTTATTTAGACTTACAATGGGAACTATATACTATAATACCAGATAGCAGCGAAACCTTAAGCAATGAAGTCAGGCACTTTAGTGTTATATTTCATTCTAATGATGTGAAGATAATCTCTTCAGCTGCATGACCACTATATTAGCTACAGTCCATTAAAAATCTTTATGGAAACAGGGAGTCAGAAATTATATTGTGTTATTCTATTTGTCATTAGTAATATTTTGATTGGTCAGAGCCCCTAACTGTTTCATTATTATCTTTCTAGTTTTGTGTTTATTGGCAGCAAAAGATGACTGTGTAGGATAGCAGTGTCCTGCTTTTTGACCATAAATTAAATAAAATATTTACAACTAGAATATGTGCCATGATGACCTTCTATTAGAGGAACTATAGAAACTATTATTTCTAACACAATTAAAGGAACATAAACTTAGATTTCTATTATGATATTCCTGCCCCCAAATACAGTGGACAATGTAATTCAGGTAGTCCTTGACTTACAATTGGAATTGGAACGTTGCTAAGTGATACATTCATTAAGTGAGATGGACCCAACTTTATGATCTTTTTTGCTGCAGTCGTTAAGCAAATTGTTTTCCTCCCGTTGACTTTGCTTATTGAAAGCCCACTGGGGAGGCTTCAAATGGTGACCTCGTGATCTTGCAACAGTTGTCACTAGATGCCGACTGCCAAGCACACATGTTTTGTGACCACCCAGATACTGGGACAGTTGTAAGTGTGAGGACCAGTTATAAGTCACTTTTTCACACCATTGTAACTTTATAAACATTCATTAAACAAATAGTCATAATTCAAAGACCTCTACAGTCTGGCACTAATGTGAAATGACCCTGTGACCAAAATCTTTCAATTTCATGTTTTCTAGTGCATCACCAATTAAAGCCTTTGGAATAGAAGGTCAAATCCAAATTCTCACTCACCTGTAAAGTTCACTGGTCTTTTATTAACTGCTCTCATCTAACCTAATCTGACCATAAATTATTTTCTTTTCTCATTATCACAATTGATCTTTATCGCACAGTGATTTTAACAACTATATTGTAGCACAATAATAGAACACCCCAACCTCAAATTATTGTAACTTCTATTTTATGTATGGGAGCAACATTTCATAATTCTATTGCCATCAGATTATAATAGCTATTATAGAGCATGATACATAATTATATTATTAACAGTTTATCTTAACAGAGTTAAGAGACTTATTTTGACAGAGATTTTTCCTTTGAAATGATGGAGTGTCTGAATATCTGGCCCATGTTTTATTATGTTAAAACAGTGGTGAAATGGGGACAGTAAGACAGGGACGGTAGACACGCTGGTGCGCTTATGCACGCCCCCTTTTCAGACCTCTTAGGAATGGGGTGAGGTCCACGGTAGACCGTTTAAGGTTGAAGCTGTGAGGGTTTGAGGATGTAACAATGGAGTCGAAAAGAGCATTCCAGGCGTTAACCACTCTGTTGCTGAAGTCGTATTTTCTTCAGTCGAGTTTGGAGCGGTTTACCTTGTGTTTGTATTGATGGTTTGCCCGTGTATTAGGTTGAAGCTGAAGAAGTCATTGATAAGTAAGACGTTGTAGCAGACAATTTTGTGTACTATGCTTAGATCAGACCGCAGGTGGCGCAGTTCCAAATTATTCAAGCCCAAAATTTCAAGCCTGGTGGCATAAGGGATTCTATTATAAGTAGAGGAGTGGAGTACTCTTCTCGTGAAATATCTCTGGACCCAATCAATTGTATTAATGTCCGATATACAGTGTGGATTCCAGGCAGAAGAGCTGTATTTGAGAATTGGTCTGGCAAAGGTTTTGTATGCCCTAGTTAACAATACAATATTACTGGAAAAGAAGCTTCGCAAAATTAGGTTAACAGTTCTTAATGCCTTTTTGGCAATGCTGTTACAGTGAACTCTGGGTCTTAGATAATTTGAATGAGTACTCCTATGTCCTTGACAGAGTAAGGGTCATCTACGAGGTCATTTCTGCCCAACTTGCATTTGGTGTTTTGATTTTTATTGCCAATATGTAGGACAGAGCATTTATTAATTGAGATTTGGGGTTGCCAAATTTGCAACCATTCTGACACATGGTCAAGGTCGCTTTGAGGGGCAGCAGCATTGTCAGTGGTGTTAAATAATTTTACATCATCAGTGAACAGCTACTTTTAATATGATCGCATAGGTCGTTGATGTAAAGCAGAAAGAGTATGGGTCCTAGATCGCTGCATTGGGGGACACTGCTGTTAACTGGTGCCGGATTTGATAGTGCTCTTCCTATTTTGACTACTTGTTGCTTGTTTGACAGGAATGCGGCTATCCATTTGTGCAGGGATCCAGAAATGCCACTAGAACTTAGTTTTAACAGTAGTCTATCGTGCAACACTGAATCAAAGGCTTTGTAGACGTCTATGTAAATTGCATCTATTGCTTTACCCTGGTCAAGATGTGTGGTCCAAATGTTTATGCAGTGTAGGAGTTGCAGATTACAGGACAATTTTTTCCTGAAACCAAACTGCTTGTTAGAAAACAGGTTGTTTGTCTCTAAGTGGAGGGTGATGGATTGATTTATAATTGATTCCATGCTTTTACAGATGACCCAACACAATGAGATTGGTTTGTAATTTTCTACTAGACTAGGGTCTCCCTTTTTAAAGATAGGTATGACTGTGGCTAATGACCATAGGTCGGGCAAGGAACTGGTTCTGAAAGATACTTCATAGATTGTGCATAGAGGTTCACTATAGCAGTGGCAAGCTTTTTTAAGAAGTAGGCATATAATCCATCAGGGCCAATAGATAGAGATGGCTTTAGGTTACATAGTGCCATTTCAACATTATCTATTCTAAAATCAATATGTAGTAAATCATTGCAATTAGTTATAGTATGACTAGGAAATGTGGGGCATCAGCAGTGGTGGGTTTAAAAAATTACTACTGGTTTTGTGGGGGTGACTTGGTAGGTGTGGTGTGGCTTGGTGGGCATGGCAGGGGAAGGATACTGTAAAATCTCCATTCCCACTCCACTCTAGGGAAAGATTACTGCAAAATCTCCATTTCGTCCTGATCAGCTGGGACTTGGGAGGCAGAGGATAGATGAGGGCAGGGCCAGTCAGAAGTGGTATTTACCAGTTCTCCGAAGTATTCAAAATTTCCGCTACCGGTTCTCCAGAACTGGTCAGAACCTTCTGAAACCCACCTCTGGGCAATAGCCATTGCTATTGACGAAGACTGAACTGAAGAACGTATTGAAGAAGTTGGCCTTAACAGCTTCATTGTTTCAGTCTTCCCTGTTAGGCCTTTTAGGCATGGGAAAGTTTTCAAGTCTTTGGCATTTATGAAATTTTAGAAGGCGGTGGATTTAGAATGTAACAGCTCTTTCTCCTGTTTGAAATGGTGATTGGTACTTCTGCCTTGATCTGGTGGCATAAGGCTTTATAGTGGTTTTTAAAGTTAGCTACATAGCCAGTTTTGTTTTCTCACCAAAGAGATTTTTTTCTGGATTGTAGCTTTTTTATTGTTATGGGTAATTTATTTTTGTTTTTGTTTTGGCTTTTGGGATTATTATTGGTACTTATAGATTAATGACTCCATTGACTTTGAGCAAAAAAGTGTTATAATGGTCTTCTGCAGTATTACAACCTGTGAACAGAAGGTGCCAATCAAGAGATGTGAGATTGGCAGCTATGAGATCATAGTTGGTTTTCTTAAAATTATAATTTGGTGTCCCATCATTATGACCCTCTTTACAAGGACACAAATTGAGACAAAAATCAATCAAGCTATGGTCACTGTTGGAAAAAGGTTCTTTAACTTGTAGGCCATAAATTGAGTTTAGACTGTTGCAGAAGATGAAATCTAAGCAGTTGTTGAGCCTAGTGTTGTTCGTTACCAACTGATCTAGCTCCAGAGTAGTAACAGCATTGTACAGGGTTGCATGTATAGGTTCAGTTGTACATTCGTTTAGGGTCCAATTAATGAGGCAAATTGAAATCACCAAGAAAGATAAGGGGGTGCAGGCAGGAAGCTGCGCAGTAAGTTTGTTCATATGACCAAGGTTGTAAATAGGGGTTCTGTAACATAGCAAGAAACAATCTGTGGTATTTAGGGACTGTTCACAGACAACGGTCTTGGGGATAGCAAGCTCCTATGTAACATTAATCTTTTTCAGATCTAGGAACTTTTTATAGAAGATAGCAACACCGTCCCCTCAATGGTTTTCACGGTCAGACCGGAAAAGGCGATAGTCACTTACTGTGATAACGGAGTATGGAAAGGATATAGTCAACCACGACTCGCAGACAAAAATAAGGTCAAATAGGGCCACATTTAGTAGCAGGAGGAATTTGGGCATTTTGTTAGCAAGGCTTCTTGCATTAAGTAGCTTGCATTTGTGGTCAGTAGGGGTGGGCCTGGAGGAAGTTGGGGGCATGCATTCCTGCATTTTGGTTGTTGCAGAGGCAGTTGTTGGGATGTGGGATGCTGGTATTGCATTTGATACTGTTAGTGTGGTAGTCTATGTAGACATCAGTCTCTCCTTGGTCCTAGCGTCTTTTAAGCTCCAAGCGGAGCTTGCGGTCGGGGGCACATGTGGACTACCATTTACACGTGTGGCCCAAAGGTACAAAACAAGGATACTAGAAGTTTATATTTTATGACTAAATGGAAAAAATAAAGCTAAATAGCTAAATAGCTTTATTTTCCCCCAACTGAAATATAAAACATTTGAACTGTGTTTGAGTTTGTCCTACTGGAATACAGCTAATATATTGAGGATTATTTCTAAGGGACATATTGTGCCCTAAGTTTGAAATGCTTCTTCTTCTTCTTTTTGTGCACAATGGGAAATGGATGGATGAAAAGCCATCATACCTTTTTTGGAGTAGGTAAAAGGGTTAAATGAAAAATAATGCCTCCAATGTTATAAGTCACCAGTGTAATGTTTATATATTTCAGTTGGCAGAATGTTGCTTTGAGAAAAGTTTATTCAGGTAGTCCTCAACGTACGACCACAATTGAGCCCAAAATTTCTGTTGCTAAGTGAGACATTTGTTAAGTAAGTTTTGCCCCACTTTACAACCTTTCTTATCACAGTTCTTAAGTGAATCACTGCTAAGTTAGTAATCTGGTTGTTAAGTGAATCAAGCTTCCCCATTGACTTTGCTTGTCAGAAGGTCGCAAAAGGGAATCCCATGTCCTTGGGACATTGCAACCGTCATAAATATGGACCCGTTTTCAAGCACCTGAATTTTGATCACATGATGATAGGGATGCTGCAAAGGTTATCAGCCACATTTTTCAGTGCCGTTGTAACTTTGAACGGTCACTAAATGAACTGTTGTAAGTCAAGGACTACCCGTATTGCTAATGTTCATGAGTACTACAGTGGATACTCATTAGCGTGCTTTAGGCAACATGCCACATTTCGATTTTGATCACTGAAAGAATCTCTCTAAGTGAAATTGACCATCAAATGCAGGTTGTTTTTGGTAATGACTATCTTGATATGAACCCTGTGAATTGTTGGGCCACAAATATAAAGATGGTGAATCATCTTTGTGCAATCAAGAATGAAGCAGATGATCTTATGACAGCAGCTGATACGGTTTGCAAGAAAAAGGCTGATGAACTGATAAGAACCATTAACAGGTCACTCATAAGCAAATTACCGTCAAGCTTGATGTTTCCCTGGAATGTGTGGATCTTGAATTAAGCCATGGTATACACTCAGGGGTGAAATCCTACAGGTTCAGACCAGTTCTATAGAGTATGTAGTGAACAGCTGGTGATGTCAAAGAACCGGTTCTGGTCCATGGAGGCCACCATCTTTTTTTTGGATTTTTTTGGGGGGAAATTTGTTTTTGGGAATTTTTTTCTGGATTTTTTTCTTCTGCATCTGCCCCTCCCCCCTGCCCCCCTCCAGCTTGCTTACCTTGCTCTTAGGACTGAATTCTGAGCTGGTAGAAATGCAGCTGGTAGAAATGCATGGCTTCCTTCAACTATTTTAAAGCTAAAGAAAGAAGCCCAGGCAGAATCAGTTGCTCACCAAGGAGATGGATTGCAGCCTGCAGTGAATCAGTGAGCAACTGATTCTGCCTTCCTGGCTGGCTTCTTCAATTGGGTAAGTAACTTGGGGGGTTTCCTTGTTTTAAAAAAATAGCAAATTGGGGGGTTTATTTTCTTGGGGGATTTTTTAGATTTTTTTTTACACATAGCCATTTAAAATTTAGAAAGTTTTAAATTTAGCTGCTTTTATCTAAAAATATAAATAAA
>JANHFT010000599.1:170998-183445 GCA_032467955.1 Pseudoxenodon macrops | reverse complement strand
TTTAAAAGGCCAAAAATGAGATTGCGACGCATGCGCAGTGCAGGAGACTCAGTTTCTGCACATGCGCAGAAGAAGAAAAAATCAGGGGGGGAAAAGTTTTTCAAAAAAAAAATTTTCCCCCAAAAAACATGGGTCGCCCACGGAGCAATAGAACCGGCTCCATGACATCACCAGTGGCCTACTACCTACTCGGTAGAACCAGTCCAAACCAGTAGGAACCCACCTCTGGCGCAAAACCTCCTGCACATGCCTAGAGGGTTATTTTCAAATAAACCAGAGGAAATCATGGACTGGTAAAACTTCAGTTTTGATTTTAAGATCAATTTTGGAGCTTGTGGTTAATTCGGGTCTGAGTTCTTCCAATGCAGAGACCAGAATTATTGTGTTACTTTTTACCAATAAAAATAACTGCCAGTTCTCTAGGAAAAACTACAACATTGTTTTGCATTTAGACGGAGCCATTATAATGAGCTCCACATGAAATTGCATTTGAAGCTGTCCCTGAAAGTTCAGCTTCTACACAATGCAGATGTTCTCGTACCAGTAGAGGCTAAGTATTTGGAGCATATGACAATGTATTTTACTATTGTATTGTGATAGGACTCTAATAGAATTCAAATCATGACACCTAGATTGTGTGGTCTAGGTAAGGATATCATGAAAATACCATCACCCAGTAAACTATGGGCTTGCTTAGTTAGTTTTAGTCCCAATGTTCAAGATATTTACTTTGACTTCAATAAGCAGTATTAAAGATTAGTTTCTTGTTGGTGCTGTCACCTTAAATTAAACTTAGAGTGAAAAAATAGTGCTGTTCTAGAAATTTCCTCTCAAAATCTATTTTATTTTTTTCTAGCCACATGAGATAATGAAACATGGAAAGAAAGGAGAAAAGTAGATAAGCAACCATCCTCATTCAGGCTACCAAAAATGTTTTAATTTTCACGCACATCCCCAAAAATGACAGAAATTGACAGCTTCTAGGATCCCTTTATGGAGAAGATATATTCTCCCTATTTCACAACCACACTCACATTTATATTCTACTAGGGCAGTGATGGCGAGTCTTTTAGGCACAGAGTGCCCAAACTGGGCACATGCACGGCAGAGCACTGGAAACCCGCTGACCAGCTGATTGGCATGCATGCGCTCCTCGGAAACCAGACGACCAGCTGGCTGAGCTGGGGCGATGTTGCACATGCCCACAGAGACGGCTCTGCGTGCCACCTCTGGTATGCGTGCCATAGGTTCGTCATCACAGTACTAGGGAATATATACGAGCATTGATTATGCAGTATAGCCTTGCACTGTTGAATAGTAGGTCTAGAGTATGACATACCCTTAATGCAAACAAATAGTGAGTTCTCAGTAATACTTTTATGTATTGTGCAAACATATCAGTAGTGTTCTAAGTGACATTAAAGGTCCCATGTTAAAATTATAAGCATTGCTTCAACTCACACTGTTGTCCAATTCACTCATGCTTAAAAGGTACAGATTCTTTTGAATCAAGCTTTTCTTTAGGTGATTACATGGACACACCCACAATTTTCTCAGCAACGTTTCTTTTCTATTAAGTCTTTGTTTTTCTACCCTATATCCCTGGGATTTCCTTGTTGTCTCTGAACCAAATACTAACCATATCTATCTTGCCTACCTTTATCAGGATTAGTTGAGAATTTCTAAATCTCCTATGGAATATCCTATGGAATATCCATGCTTATGTTAGTCCTGTCAATTATGTTGACATAATGGGACTTGCTTTAAAAGAAACATATATGCAATTGTACTGTTAGTTCTATTATCACACATTAAAAACAAATCTTTGAGCAACTCTGGTTGTATGATATCAATCTATTATAGGCTTATAAATTGTAACTGGAGTAGAAACTTCAAAATCACTTTTAAGTATCTACCAAAATGAAAATTGAATCATAAGCTTTATAGCTCAGACTTTAAATGCAACCTTCTCAAATTTGGTGCCTTCAAGATATGTAGGGATTACAACTGCTAGAAAACCCAACCTGAAAGCTATAATGCCAAAGAATTTGGAGAAATATGGACTCCAATTCAGATATTATTTAATATTTACTTTCTACATTGACCTCAGTAAAGTTAATGGAAGCATTGTGTAACCCTTCTCTTTTTATCTGTTTTATCTGTTTTTAGGAATTTTTTAACACTACAACAGAGTCCTATTACAAGACAGTGGCAAGAAAAACCATTATGTCTGGGCAACAGTGATTCCTGTCAGGGTTTCTTTGCTGGACACATTTTAGGATTTGGTGAAGATGAATTGGGTAAGACAAAAAGCAACTTATTATTGTTTTTATAATATATTAATTGAAATTTAAACCAGAACTGTCTTATGATTATTTAATATGTTTTTTTATAAAATAAACTGAAACATAATTCCAGGAAGAGCCATTTCATTCATTGTGTGAGGTGCACATTAATAACCAGCCTCCACTTGGACAAATCCAGTGAAGAGCCAAATTATTCATAATATTAAAACAGAAAAATAACAATATAATAAAATGTTAGGAGGCTGATATAGCCAATTATAAAAAATTATAATTTTGCAAATAATAAGGTCATCTGGCAACAGAACACTTAACATTTGTATAGATTTGCCCATTAATAGGGCTGTATATGAAGAATACCCTTCCTCTTCTAATTGTCCTACTTCAGAGAGTAGGACAGAGAGTCTATTTTTAATTCACCATTGTTTTATCTCAGAGCTTCTAAAATGTGAGGACTGAATTCCCTTTGATTAGCCAGTATGTAGTACACTTCCCAGGTATGTTAAGATTACAAACATATCATGAGCAAGAGTTATGGATGTTAAAGCCAAAATATCTGGAGAACATAAAGTTGGAAAAAACTACTATAGATAAATATTTTGAACTGTGCTCAGAAATAGCTAACTTATATAGGCAATGGAGCTATAGAAGTGTGAAGCATATTTCCAACAGTCCCAATAGACATATGTTGTATTATCTACAAGGAATATTTAAAGGGAATATTATAGACAGTAATTTGGAATAGTCTGGTTGAGAAGCTGGGCGCAATGGCTCAGCGGGTGCAGACACTGAGCTTGTCTGCTGGAAAGCTGACAGCCTGGGTTCAAGACCCAAGCGCTGTGCAAAAGGGATGAGGTCCCATTACTTGCCCCAATGCCTACCCACCTAGCAGTTCGAAAGCATGCAAATACAAGTGGATAAATAGGTATCATTGGTGGGAAGCAGGAGTGGGTTCCGGATCCTTCTACTGCCGGTTTGCTCAGGGATGTGCCATGCACGCATGTGCAATACTAAAAAAAGCTTCTGCGCATGCGTAGAAAAAACAAGATGGTGGGACCTATGTCGCCGCCGAGAGAACCAGCTCAAGGGCGTGGCAGGCCTGGCTCGCTGCCAGTTCTAATGAACCAGGCCGCCAAGTTACTACCGGTTCCATAGAACCGGTAAGAACCGGTAGGAACCCACCTTTGGTGGGAAGGTAACTGTTTTGTGTACTTCGGGGTACAGTCATGCTGGCCACATGACCATGGAAATGTCTTTGGACAATGTTGGCTCCCTCAGCAAAGAAACAGAGATAAGCACCGTGCCCTAGAGTCAGACACGACTGAAAGGGGTTTCCTTTACTTTTACCTTTAGATAAGAAACATATAAAACATATTCTACTAATTATAACTCCCTGCTCAGTGCAGAAATTCAGATAAAACCATTTTTACCAGATCTATTCAGTATAGAATCCACTAAAAAAATTATTCTACCATCAGATTGCAAAGTACTTGAAAACTGGGATTCTAGACTAAAATGTTTTGAGAACTAACTTATAGTGTAAAACAGACCATTGTACTAAGCCAAAATATGTAATCACAGCAATGACATTTTATTAATCTGGATTTAGGGTTTTGTAAATGGCGTAAATACAAAGAATGTTATGACGGTCTTCTCTCACTCTTCTCAATATGATGCATATTGAATACCTACTTAAATCTTTTAAAGAAACTGTGATTATTGTATCTCTAAAAGGCAGCAATATACTAATAGAATATAGTATGTTACAGCATAGCTGCTGAACATTTGTTTTTTTCTATTTCTAAAAAAAACAACTATGAATAAACTTGGCTTTTCAACCACTCATTTTCCTTGTTTAAATTATTAAATAATCTGTGGAAAAAATGGTAAAGAAATATGAAACATACTTCATAATTCAGGTTACCAAATACTTTAGGAAAAATGCAAGCAACAGCATGCGCCACAATATTTCAGAAACTCAAGAACAAATTTGACTAAAGAACTGCAGAATCCAACTATTTTGTTAAAACGACTAAATAAGTCTCATGACAGCACTTCTCCACATAAGCCTAAGACCCTCAGTTTGCAGCACTATACAATGCTCACTTCATCGTTTTTGTTATCTTCACCCCTTTTTCCCTACAGATCCCTCTGCCCCAGACACATTTTCTATTCTTACTTCATCAAGTTATTTTATCTCAGCCTCTACTTGCAGTTTTAAAAATGAGGATATACATTGATGCAATTGTCAATTTATTTAATTCCTGCTACATAATAATATCCCATAACATTGTACTTTTCCTCATGATGCAGATGTTGCTTGATATTTTTGTGAATGCCAATATTTATTTATTTATTTATTGTGCTTCATTGATAGGTGAGATTTACATCTTAGCAAGCAGTAAAAGCATGACACAATCACATAATGGAAAACTCTATAAAATCATTGATCCCAAAAGGTAAGAAAATGAATATGATAAGACATAAATCTAACAAATAAATAATAAAACTCAGTGCCAGTTTGTTACAGTGGTTAAGGCATCAGGCTAGAAACCAGGAGAAGTGTGAGTTCTAGTCCCGCACAAGGCATGAAAGCCAACTTGGGCTAGTCACTCTCTTTCAGCCCAACCCATCTCAAAGACATCTTATGAAGAAATTAGGAGGAAGGAACATTAGGTATATTTGGCACCTTGAGATATTTATAAAATGATAAAGATGGGATAAAAATAAATTAAAAAGTGAAAATTTTGTTCTGCATCAGCAGGCTGCAATATAAAATTTTGTATATGGAGCAGGTGATTTTAAAAAAATGGAAAAAAGGAGCTCCTGGTGATAGGTAGACAGGGTGAACCCTGGCACCACTTTGTCTTGCATGGCAGGGATATTCCTTCTGTGTTGCTTCTCTGGGCATCTTAGCACTACTCTAAGGAGTGGCCCAGTTTCAGGGCCCTTAGGAGGGCTGCCCAGGCTAATGGATGAATGAGAATACACTCATTCATGACTGGCTATAGGCAGGAGCAGTAATTGCTGGAAGTAAATGGAGGAGCCATGCTGCCTGCAAGGGCATGTCAAGCCAAGACAGGCCAGCTATACTACTAGGACTTTGTTAGATAAGTGGGCGCTGTCTTCCCACCAGAATTCCAGCTCAGTGATGTACAAATGAAATAATTGGTTGCCAGAATTAGGTATGCTTAGTCTAGAGAAAATGACAAGGGGTGACATGATAGCAGTACTCCAGTATTTGAGGGGCTGCCACAAAGAAAAGGGGGTCAAATTATTTTCCAAAGCACTAGAAAGCAAGATAAGAAACAATGGATGGAAACCAGGGGTGGGTTCCTTCTCTACCAGTTTGGGTTGTATCGGAGGTGCGCGTTTTGTCCCTGTCGCATCTGGGTAAAAACCCTCTGCACATGCGCAGAAGGCTTTGCACATGCTGAGGACCGATTTTCAGCCAGAGAACCAGTTCGGGAGCATGGCCAGCTAGCCATCGCTGCCGGTTCGGCAAGTGGGGACAAATTACCACTACCGGTTCGGATGAACCAGTTCGAACCGGCAGCAACCCACCACTGATGGAAACTAATCAAGGAGAGTAACAACCTAGAATTAAGGAGAAACTTCCTAACAGTGAGGACAATTAACCATTGGAACAGCTTGCCTTCAGAGGTTGTGGGTACTTCATCACTGGAGGTTTTTAAGATAAGGTTGGGCGGCCACCTGTCTGAAATAAAATAGTGTTGAACTAGAAAACGTCCAAGGTACCTTCCAGCTCTATTCTGATTGAAATGTTACAATGGTCTGTTGTCTATTTATACAGCAACATATTTGAATATATTTTCAATCAAAATCAACATAGAGCAACTCATACAATTACATTAATATTGGCACACAACTTTCCCAGTATATTGAATATTGTAAGCAACGTTTCTAATACATTTTTTTTAAATGCTACACCATATACATATGTATTTGTATGTGTGCCTTTTTGTATAGATGCTTCTACATATAAATGTTTTAAATACGTGTTTAACTTTTTCATAAAAATATTCATGAAAAGTTTCTCTTTTTAAGAAAATTGGTCAGGACCTAGTATGAATGATTGAAAATAAATTTATAGAAATATATATTGTAAGATCTGCAAGGACTGACAGAGGTGTAGGGAAAGTGATCCTGGAGCAGTTGCTTGTGCTAGGGGAGAAATAAAAAGCTTTTAAACTATAAATTAAATAACATTGCATGCCACAGAAAAAGTTCTAATGATTTGTCATGGATCTGTCATTGAAACAACATGTTATTAATTAAGAAGCAGATGTTACTGCCAATCATGCTCTTCTATTTGTTTTGTTTATTAAAGATTTCTAGTGAAAGTATTTTTATAAAACAAATACTACTCCACTCCACTGAGATTGTTTAGTCTGTTGGTGTGTGGATTTAGGTGAATTTTACACCTTTAATCCACTATTAGTTTCTGATTACAAAGAGACTGTTTGTTTGACCTTGGATTTGTGCTCTTGTTACCCCACCATTTAGAGTAGCCTGAAATTGGCATATCTTAAAGGTCAGACCTCTCAAAGCAAAACTCTCTGCTCGCTATTTAATGTGTGGCCTATCTGTTTGGAATAAGACCAGTGGCAGACAATGCAGTAACATAAGGACAGCAAATACTTTGGAAATACATATGAAATGAAACTGATGAGGAAAGGATGCTTTATGGGGTTACCATTTTTGATATCTTTACATGAGCTTAAAATAACACTTAAAGCCTTATTAACATTCTCAATGCAACTTTCAAGTGATGAGTCTCAAAAAGTATACTAATAATAATAATACCCATTGTGATACCCATTGTCATCGGGGCACTTAGTACCATGTCCAAGAATTTTACAAAACACATCAAGAAATTGCTGTTTCCTGCAATAACATCAACGGAACTGCAAAAAACTGCGCTACTCGGAATATCATATATTTTAAAAAGGTACTTGGTTGATACCTAGGACACTGGCAGCAACCCATATCAACCATTAGCACCAGTCAATGTATTTGTGATGCATTTTTTAATTTTCCGTTGAGTTTCATGTTTTAATGAATAAAGTAAATAATAATAATAATATAGTTAGAGCAACTCCCTTTTTCTCCAACCATCCCAAGTTCTATTTTCTCATGAAAAATGCAAGCTTCTGAATCTATGGAAATATATTCCTGGATTTTCTTGACAGTTTGCATGAATTGCTTGTTTGCAGCAGAATCTCATGCCAATTGTTGAGAATAAAAACTTGAATGATGGATCTCTTCTTGTTTGATGGTGGTGGTAGGATTTCAAAGGCAATGCATGTAAAACCAAATATCAAAATGAGGAATTATTACGCTGAATTAAAACATTTGCAATATCATAGAAATATACCAAGTATTGGTTTCTCGAGTCAGTACAATAAACATTCTGACTAGTTAATAGGATAGCATTGCATTGTCCTACGGCATTTGGTATAATAAGGTGTTGGAGGAATATAATGCTTGTGGGGAAAGATCATTAATAATAGTCATGACACTCATTGATAACTTCAATGATGGTTTAATTACTGGTGGTAATATTTTTCTAGATGAATGAAAACAGGATTGATTTTTAAAATGCTTTCCAAAGGAATATTCATTGAATCAGGTTTTTTTTAATTTAAAAATTCTTATCAGAAATTCGATTACATGTACCATACATAGTAGTACATTCAGGTAGAAGACTATCTGCGGATAAGTCAAATCCAATTTGGGGAGTATATTTTGGCACCTAAAATGGTGAGCTTATCTGCAAGTATATATATGGTAAACTTGAAGAAGCATTTGAGAGTTCCAGGCTTTCCCAGTTAATTTGAAGAATGAAGGGCACCCTGTAAAATAATCATTTGTTATCCCAAAGCTGCCCTTCCCAGCTGGAATTTTCCAAATATGTTAAAAGTATAACTCCCCAAATTCTTAGCCAGCACGCTAATCTGAAAAACATGGCCCACACCTTTAAACCAATAGAATACATACTTTTCAGGTACCTGGTAATAGTACAGATTTTTCCTTATTTAGTGTTCATACCTGCATGTAGTCTCTATAGATAGCAGGCAAATTAACATTGTTAGGCTACCTAGAATAAAAAGATGTTTCTTAAATTAAGAGGCCACTGGAATAAGAATATATTAGCTTTATTTTTACGTGTAGGCGGATTTTTGGAGTATTTTAAGAAAGCTGCCAACTCTAACTAAGATGTAGGGAACCTACCGCTTTCCAATTGCTATAATTTCCAGCATTCCAAAAAACATAAACACCACACATTCCACACCCTGCCTTTCCGTTTTTCCCTCCTCTTCCCCTACTTTTATTTAAAGCTTTATTTGCTCATTCATTCCTTTCCTCTTAAGAAGGCACGTTTCCTGTTTAAATTTTTTAAATAATATTTGGTTAGGTATTAACTATATTTTGTCCATTTCATTTAGTAATATTTCTGCAAGGATAGCAAACTGGTTGTTATAATGCTTCAAAATTATTTAAAAGTTCCTTTTTTTGGAGGATATTTTTTAAAGTTGTCCTAATAAACATAATTACTCAAATTTGTTTAAATTTACCAACTATTGTCTTTCCAACAACACCTGGCTTGTCACACCAAGAGAAGGTTGAAGAAAGGCAGAAGAATATCCGTTACCTTTGACTTAATACTGGTTATTAATGTGAAATATCTTATTGAGACTAGCAGAAATATTGGCTGAAATGACCATGTAATGCTGAAGTTATTGTTTTTAAATTAAACTAAAACAGAACATGTATCTTTGATTTTTGAAAAAGTGAATCTTAATATATTCATAGCAATAATAAGCAAGATTCTATAGCAGAGAAAGTTAGTGAGAGAAATTACTCAGCTCATGTAAATAATTCCAATGAGGGGGGGAAAGCAAGAAGGCAATAGAAGACGCCAATATAGCTGTTTAAATCTTAGTAAAGATCTGAAAACAAGAAAGGAAATATGCATGGAATGGAAAAATTGCCAAGTCCCAAAGGAAAAACATAAACAGTAACTTAAAACTCTAGAGTTGGTGTCAGAAAGCAAAAGCTCAGAATGATCTGATGTTAATAAACCTTCTTAAGATATGTTCAAAGGAAAAGACAAGATATTATACCAGCTGTTCAGTGAAGAAGGCAAAACATTAAAGGTAACAAAGGAAAGAGAACAATCCAACTTCTTTGTTAAAGAAGGCAAGAAAGCATGTGTTGCTCCAGGAAACTTTCATGGGAAGGATGAAAGAGGAGAATTGAAGACAAAGATTGATAGAAATATGGTTTTGGAATAGAAAGTAAAGTTTAAATCTCTAGAACCAAATGATTTTTTCTACTAAACAGAAGTAGCTAATGGGCTGGCAGAACTTTTAAATATTATGGCTAAGAAATGCTGGATAACTAATAAAATGTTAAATGATTAGAGGACAAAAAGTGTCCCTATCTTCATAACTACAGACTAAGAGTGGTTAGAATTCCAGAACAAACCATAAAGAGCAGGGGTGGGTTGTAAATTGCTTTGCTGCCGGTTCGCTCAGGGTCGCGCCTCGCACACACGTGCGAAGTGTGCGCGTTCGCACAGTAGTCAAAAAATAGCTTCTGTGTATGCGCAGAAGCAAAAATTAGGTTTTGAACATGCACAAAAGCAAAATTCAAAATGGCAGCGCCTACAGAGACACCAAAGGAACCAGCTCCATGACGTCATCGCTGAGTTACTAACGGTTCCATAGAACCGGATAGAACCAGTAGGAACCCACCTCTTGGAACTTAGGTTGACTGCAAACTGAAGTCACCAGTGTGATACAGGTGGGGGAAAAATCAAACACAATTTTAAACTACACTAAGGGAATATGGTTTCCAAATCATTGGGTGTAATTGTTTCACTTTATTTTGCATTAGTTAGTCTCCATTTCAGCTATTGTGCTCAGATCTGGCCACTCTATTTTATGAAGGATACATATAAAGTGGAACTGATTGTTCAGAATGAGTTTGGTTCTATTAAGAGAAATGGAAATGACACAGAGTATTTAGTTTTGAGCAGTCCAAACAGAAGATGGGGTAGATTAGGAAAAACTTTCTTCAAAAGCTTGAAAGGATGTCACAAAGAAGGCCAAGAGTTGTCCACCATCATTTAAGAGTGCAAGATACAAAATTCATTTAAGTTATACAGAGTCTGATTTAATGTTAGGAAAAAAATCCTACGGTAGCAATAAAATTAATAGGACAATGAAAACAATAACCCAAAAGAACGGTTTCCTGAATGTGTTGAAGTAAAAACGAGACAGCCATCTCTTAGGGGCACCTGAAACTTCATTCTTACAGATATCAAAGGATTTGACTTGACCTGTAGCCCAATTCAAATGTATGAATATATAGTTCGCAAATAAATAAGATAAAATATTAAGATATATTAAAATATATGTTGATCTTTCATTTTACTTATTAGAGGATCATATGTTCATAAATTAATGCCAAAGCTATCCACAAAGAGCAATAAAAAAAAAGAAACCCGTCCAGGTAGATTAGGTGATTCCCTTCAACAAAAATATAAATAAACCTTGAAGTCAGCTGCAATTCTTCAGTATACTTTAGCTTTAATGAAATGATAACCGATTGGCATGCTTGCCTAACGATATGCACTGAAATCTTTTCACAATAAATCTCCTTGGATATGTAAGCTCAAAATTAGCGTCAGAGCCACTGTCCATCTCCATCCCTCCTCCCCTGCATGTTCCATGTTCTTCTTGCAAAGACTGCTCTGTGGCCTTCCCTTTATAAGGCAAAAACACCTATCTGTTTACATCTTCCTATTTTCTGATGTGTGCAAAGAAATCCCGCGTCTGCTGTCATAAAGTATGTAATACATAATTGAGCAACTTTAGCTCCACCAGCCAGTTCTTTCCTGATTCATCCGTCAAAGTGCAAGGCAAGTGGCCCCCTAAATTGATAAATTCCCACAGTGCCTGTTGACCCAGCTGCCAAGGCCTCATCCAGCAGGTGTTGTTTTTATGACCACCCTGACAGTAATACAAACTGTTTAGCAGTTGCATTGACCTCACAGCTATTAACACTGATACAGACTTCATCTGTATAGCTAGTTTTCAAATATGACAGAATTGCTTAAAGACTAGAGGTCATGAACAAGTATACCATATAAGAATAAATTTGATATGCTGCTGAGCTTTTAAAAAAATCCAAAAGCTGGAAAGGTTCTTTTCCTTACTTCCCACTTCATTCCCTTGCAGTAAATCAAGTAATGAGCACTTGGCAAACTTCCCAGTAAGAAAGCAAATGTACTGAAAAATACCTGAAAGAGGGCTGTATTTATTCTGAGAAAAGTAGATGTTTTTCTATGTTCCGCTGGTGATTCTATACCATAACATATTCCCATTGTTATAATTTGAAGATGGAAATTTTTTCTTCTCGCCACCAGGATAACTAGGATCATGATCATTTTAATGAAGTTGCTTCTGATAAGGGACAGATGAAATTAGATTTAAAGCAGTCTTGTTCTAATAAATGCCCTTCAAATATGCTGGCATTACATATATTTGTTGCCAGAGATCCAGGGATTTGTAGTTCTAGCACAGGGGTGTCAAACTCGCAGCAGTGCAGCAGCATCACATGACATATCAGGACTTTTTTCCCATTCACTAAACTGGATGTGGGTGTGACCAGCGCATGTCACATCCGGGCCACGGACCCCAAGTTTGACAGCTTTGTTCTAGCATAACAAATGCCCATAAGGTGTTTTAGGTAACTCTTCATGCAATAATTATGTGGTCTCCAATATTTTTGGCTCAAAGTTGACTCAGCCTTCCATCTTTCCGAGGTTGATACAATGAGGACCAGATTGTTGGGGGCAATATGCTGACTCTGTAAACCGTTTTATAGAGGGCAGTAAAACACCATGAAGTGGTATATACAGGTGAAACTCGAAAAATCAGAATATCATGTAAAAGTTCATTTATTTCAGTAATGCAACTTAAAAGGTGAAACTAATATATGAGATAGACTCATTACATGCAATGCAAGATAGTTCTAGCTGTGATTTGTCATAATTGTGATGATTATGGCTTACAGCTCATGAAAACCCCAAATCCACAATCTCAGAAAATTA
>JANHFT010000599.1:143541-157157 GCA_032467955.1 Pseudoxenodon macrops | reverse complement strand
GAAGGAAGGAAGGAAGGAAGGAAGGAAGGAAGGAAGGAAGGAAGGAAAGAAAGAAAGAAAGAAAGAAAGAAAGAAAGGAAGGAAGGAAGGAAGGAAGGAAGGAAGGAAGATTACCCACCTAAAAATTAGAATCTGGTCTCCTTCCTTCTAGTTCAGCACCCCACTGCATTACCCTAGCATGCAAGTGCGCAGGTGCATACATACATATTTATGCATACTATGTATCTACAGTACTAAGACTCAGTCATACAGGAAGGACAATGATTGGTAATTGCTTTCCTGGAGGAGAAAGGTGGGAGGGTCCAGCAGCAGTGGAATTGTCCAATGGGAGGATATGGTGCCCTGCAGTCTAGACTGAATATCCTGCCAGCTGTTGTCAAAGTGTCTTAATTGAGACAGGATTTTCTTAAACTCAGAATCAAGCCAGTATCAGTTTAGGACAGGAGCAGTTTAAATGCTAAATGTGGGTGAGCCTTCCTTAACCCATTTGCAACTATACACCATCTTGTAGATTCTGCATTGGGGAAGATTTAATTTAAAGTGCAGGTGGAAGATTTGCACGTGTGAATGTTCACTCTTGCAGAGGATGCCAAGCAATTCCTTTCTTTGACCTATTAAGAATTCAATATACTCAGAGAGTTTTATTTCTAATAAACTATTCCTTGCCTGCAGCTTGAATTGATATTATCACAAGTTGATCAATGGATTTCCTTTCATTCTGGCTTTTAAATTCTAATTGTTATGCTTAATTTGCTTTGTGTTTTTGGCTACTCTTGGGCCACGATGGGCGTCTGCTCACTAATCATGAACACAGAACTAAATATGGTGCACAGAAATGCCCTGGGATTGAGGAACAGCACATGCATAAAAATCATGCTAATGCTTGCCTGATTTGCTTGCTGATTTGAGAACTGGACTATCCAATCAGACACACAGAAGTCTGCACACACAACACACACACACACAAAACAGTGTGAAAAAGTAGAAGTGGGAGGCATATGCCATTTTTACCCCAAATAATTCTTAATATGGGATTATTTTTCTTAGGGAACCTTTCTCACATTCAGTTTACATAAAAGAGAAGCAGGTGAGTGACCAAGATTAGAGTCAGAGAAATGCAACCTCCAGAAGTTGGAACAGGATGGTGGAAATCAACTCTGCATGTATTGACTTTCTGTACCTATAAGCCTATTGACCAATAACCTAACAGGAGTTTTTTGCACTTATATCTCCTTCCGTTGTATAATAGCAATAACACTTAGACTTATATACCATTTCACAGTGCTTTACAGCCCTCTCTAAGCGGTTTACAGAGTCAGCATATTAGCCCCAACAGTCTCGGAAGAATGGAAGGCTGAGTCAACCTTGAGCCTGGTGAGATCTGAACTGCCAAATTGCAGGCAGCCGGCAGTCAGCAGAAGTAGCCTGCAGTACTGCACTCTAACCACTGTGCCACCGCAGCTCTGCGTCAACATCAAATTGACAGTTAACAGTAGCCAGTCAGACATAACCTGGAAGCTCAAGAACCAGACATAAGTAAGACACTCCTTTCCTGACCCCAAAATATTCTACTGACCCCAAAATTATCTCACTTTCTGGGCTGAAAAAGATCCTTCATTTCCAAATCAGCCAGAGGGAAAAAATACATTTGAATGGCACCTAAACTCATCTTCATCTGGAGGAACAAAAAGCACGTTCCTTTACTCCCTTCTGATTAAATTGGTTTTCTCTTCTTCCACAGGACAGCTAAACTACCTCGGCTCCAGCCACCAACTCTGGCACATTCTTGCTGTGGTGATGTTATATTGGTGGCACCAATCAACCATGTACATCATGCAGTACAGACACAGCAAGCCTTGCCTGGATTAGACTCATGCACCCAAGTGCATCAAGGTAAGGCGCTGTCGGTATCCGAGAACTGAAGATCTTCTAGCCCGTTCTAGGGCGGGGAATCCCACCCCTGCAATGGATTTGATCTCTTGGAGAGCAACTGCTCAATTCCTAGCCTGGAATTTCCCTTCACAGTGAATCCCAGATCTATCAACTTACTTGTTTCAATAGTCGGCCCATTTCTCCTCTTGTTTTGCTCATTATTCCAAGTCAGCATTATGATTGCTGACTGGCAATGTCTCTCCTTCATTTCAGATTTATTTTTTTTCCCCTGGCCTTGAACATGTGATCAGGAGAGCCAATATAGTTGTGGGGCTAGGGGTACCCAGGTAGGGTGTAGGGTAGTAGTTTAGGGTAGAGGTGTCCAACCTTGGCAATTTTTAAGACTTGAAGACTTCAACTCACAGCATGTCTGGCTGGGGAATTCTGGGAGTTGAAGTCCACAAGCCTTAAAATTGCCAACGTTGAGCTCCCCTGGTTTGGGCTATTCATTATTTTTTAGGCCAGCCTTTACCCCAGGATGATTGGGAGGATAAAAGCAGGGGAGAAGGTTTGAATCTTTTAAGAAAAGGCAGGATATAAATATAGAATGAAAGCTTTTATGATACCTTTTACTCTTACAGGCCTTTTGTAAGTTTTATTCATTAGGTTATATCCTTGTCTATTCTTAAGGAACTCAAGGTAGTGAATACACTCCTTGACTAATGACTGCAATTGAGCCGAAATTTTCTGCTAAATGAGGCACTCATTAAGTGAGATTTGCCTCATTTTACGACCTTTCTTGCCACCGTTGTTAAGTGAATCACTGCACTTGTTAAGTTAGCAACAGAGTTGTTAAGTGAGCCTGGCTTGTCTATGGACTTTGCTTGTCAGAAGGTTGCAAAAAGGTGATCACATGACTCCAGGACACGGCCATCCTCATAAGTATGAGTCAGTTGCTAAGCATGGCCGTCTGAAAAATTGTCATATTTTTTTTCAGTGCCGTTATAACTTTGAATGTCACTAAACAAACTGGCGGAAGGCAAGGACTGCCTGCATAGTGTTCCTTTCCGTTTTTCTCCACAACCCTGTCCCTCAGCCAGTGAAGTGACCCAGAGTTTCTGGGTTTAAGGATGGGGCTGAACCTGCATTCTTCCATGCTTAATCATTCCTCTTCAAACATCACGTTCTTCTAGCAGCCGAAGATTTGAAATGGATGCCATCAATTGTGCCCTAATCTTGTTGGTTTGCAATTGCTGTAAATTCAGATGAGACGCTGCCGAGGAAAAGGTTGCCAGCAGTGTATTGAAATATTGTCTTTATAAAGGAGGAAATATTGTTTGTTTGTTTTTAACCAGGGAGGAATATTAGATCCCTTTGGGTTTAAGGTTCTATTTTTCGTGCAGACTCTTTCATACTCTAAATAAGTTATACGACCCAAGGCCATCAAAGGTATTAGTCTGTGTTTCTCCAACTTAGATAATGGGAAACCTGAGCTCTGAACGTCCAAAATTAGGGAATCAGGAACAAACTAAGATATTGAGGTTGAGATCATTGTACAGCTGCAATATGTTTCGTGTTTCCTTGAAAATAAGACCAGGTTTTGTTTTGTTTTTTGCCACCCAAAAAGAAAAGGGTACCAGGTTTTATTTTCAGGGGAGGTGTTGTCCACTGACTCGCCTCACTTATGCGTGTCGCTCCCAGCCTCTTTTTCACTACTTTCATCAACTTCTTCATCCAGCAAGTCCTGCAAGGCTTTCCTGAAGGCCTCTGTTAGCCGATAACAGCTCCTTTTTGTAATGGTTTCTATTTTCAGTATATGCACATATATGTATGTATGCGCATATGATCACGCAAAATACATTTGAGAAAAGCAATGCTTTTCAGCCATCTTTTTTTTATTATTATTTTGTGAGCCTGGAGATGGCAGCCTCCCCCAGTAACTAGGAAAGCTCTCTTAGCAGAAGTCCCTCGCTAAGTTCTGCTTGCGATCATTTAAAAGGAGTTTTGTGTCGTTTTTTTCCAGAATTTCATCCTTGTGCCGAAGTTTGGACATTTGGACG
Source organism: Pseudoxenodon macrops (assembly GCA_032467955.1). NCBI lineage: Eukaryota > Metazoa > Chordata > Lepidosauria > Squamata > Pseudoxenodontidae > Pseudoxenodon > Pseudoxenodon macrops. The sequence continues at coordinate 153,225 of JANHFT010000599.1, read as the reverse complement.
CCTGCATTTCATGCTGATTTCAGGAGCAACAGCCACAGTTCTCGTTGAATCCCTTTTTCTTTTAGGAATAATATGTTAATAGGCACTCCTGATATCATTGATCTCCATCAGCCAAGTAACTATTTCTCCACTTAAGGAGGTTGAAAGAACTGCTGATAACTCCAGTCATATATAAACGACTTTTCTTTGAACTACTGACATATATAAATTATAATAGAACTTGGATGTGGGGACTGTTTATGCTATCCGCAAGAAAAGTTCTACGAAATGCATGCATGTGAAGTTCTCACGACATTTGCATGCCGGGATTTCACTTGAAAATCCATGTTAACTGTACCTTTTAATGTGCTCCGTGTTGTTGCGCTGACGTTTCATTTAAGGAGAAAAAAAATCAAATATAATAGATTTTTTTTTAATTGGAATTCCTTTTCCTTTTAATAAAAGAATCTCCGTAGATTATTGCACTTTTATCTTCAAACCAAGAGTTGGACCCATCAGTCAATTTAGAATTAAACCACGTTTTTCTAATCTTGGGAGCTTGTAGTCAATGGGGCCAAACATGCGAGAAGGGTTAAAAGATTTTAGACTCCACTGCAAATTGCCGCAAGTAACACTCGCCACAAACTCGACCTGCTTGCTACTACTTGGATAGGTGAAATGCTTCTGAGCCATTCTTCAGGATAGTACCTGCCTAATGCCAAACAGAAAGTGCTTGCTTGTGCCTTGACAGCACTTCCTGCTGCCCTGGAAATTTTGGAAGAAAGAGGTAAATTCAGCCAATGCAGAAAAAAAGATCTGACTAGCAGTGCGGACATCTTGGGTTTTGAGATTCCAGCAGCCGTGTCTTCACAACCTGGTGCCAAAAAGGGATTTGCAGAGAAGAATGAAAGAGGTAAGAGGCATTTGAGTTACAGTCTTGTCAGTTGCAAATACTGGTATAGAATTGGGGAGGGAGGGAAAAATAACATTTAACGTGCAACAAAATAGTTACTGAAAATACGCTTTAAAAACTGGAGAATTACAGTACTTCTCTCTTTGCCTGTAACTTCCCTCTCTTTATTTTCTGATAATATTGTCTGACCTTGCCCTGGGGAAGTTTTAAAAAAAAACACCATGTAATTCTAGTTTTAATGCGGCTTCTGCTAAGTGTTTGGAGAAACTCATGTGTGCTTACAAGGTTCTTTCCAGCAGTTCTTCCCATTCTGAAAATTGCGCAGAGTCCATAAAAGTAACATAATGGGGGAGTCTTGCTTATTTTCTCTGTGTCTGAAGCAGGGTATGTCAGCAATATTAATGACTGGGAAGACATGGTAACAAGGTCAGCCAATGAATAGGGCCAGACTTTTAATATTTGTTTTTTAATGGGTTTTTTAACTTTTGTATTGTGTGGTTTTTTTTAATTATTGGCTGTGCACTGCCCTGAGTCTTTCGAGAGAAGGGCGGTATACAAATTTAATAAATAATAATAATAATAATAATAATAATACATCAGTCGGCAACACTCCCAAGTTTCTGTCCATACTCTCACAGGGAAGCAGTGAGAGAATTTTTCTGGATTTTTTCCCCCTCCACAACCTGATATGGACCACATTGAACTCAGTCTTTATTTTGCCATTTCTCCCCCTTTACCAAAGTTCAACCCATCATGTTGAGTTTCTAGAGAGGTGTCCTGCTGTCAGACCAACCAAATCCAAAAATAGCTAAAGACTTACTTGGAAGATTGGTATTTTATGATTGACCACGCTCACCATAATGTATTATTTAATGGCTCCCCCCCTTCCTCACACCATGTGGCACCCACAAAATCTCAAACTTCCAAATGTGCCTTCCAGACTCAGAAGGTTTGTCTACCCCAGAATTAAGCATTAGTGGGATGGGATGCTATACAGTTTTGGAAGTTTAATGGGTTACTATTTCTTCTTCTGTGGATTCAATGTGCAGTGATGGAATGAATAGTACATTGGTTTGCCTCTCCCTTGGAAAACCCAGGCAGGCTCGACCAAAAGAAAGAATGCTAGTAGTGAAAAAGAAATCAGCCCTCTCAAAAGGGATGCCTACGGAGAGCATCTTGCATCCATTTATTGCTTCATCTTCATACCTTCCCGTGGACTAAAATAGCCTAAGAAGTAGCAATGTAACAAAATATGATTCCAGTACCAGTTTTCTTAGCACCATATTTCCTCAAATACTTTTGAAGAATGAAAAAAAGAGGTGAGGTATCCCGAAGTTCCAAAATCGAACAAAAAATAACCACCCACATAAATCAAACTCAGTATCTTCTGGTGGATTATATTGAATAATCTGTAATATTTTTCTATTCTTCGTTTTTCATACGAGATTATTTCTTGATGCGGTGTGCTTCAGTCCTTTATTATGTCGCATCAAATCAAAGGCAAAACCCAAGGTGAACCAAATACCATTTTGAGCAGCTATGAAAGGTTGTCATATCACTTGCCCACAAACTATTTCTGTTTAGAAAGCCAAATGCTCATGTTTTTGAAAAAAATTGGTCTCTACTGAAACTGAATCCCTGTCTAAATAAAGAGGTTAACCATATTTTCTTCTCTCTGTAGCCCTTTGCTTTGATTTTTATCTCAAATATTAATTTTTCTGAAGACCACCCATTCACCTAATACATTCCTTTAAGGTAATATAACCCTGAGATCTCTCATCAACATCTGTATCTGCAGTCAAGTTCAGCTTCCCAAGTATATTGATAGCACTTTTCACTGATTTGTGTTTTTCCCATCTGTTGAATCTGCTCATCTGACTACTAAATATTATCTAGTAGTTCAAAGCCATTATTTGTAGTTCATGCTGTGCACGTAAGACAAATATATTCTGTGTATCTTGTTGCTGCACATTCGTAATGAATCCATAGTCACTGCTGAAAATAATTAAGATAGTATTTTTAACCCATCTTTTCTTCTTTGTGTTTTAAACTTTCAGTATCAGGAATTGGCCTGGCATGGACTAACATTACATTTTAAATGTGAATTGGGAATTGAAGCTGAAGTCTCACTCCACATATATTAAGGCAGTTCACCAGTTCAATTTTGTGGGACTCAATCTGATTTTCTGATTTTAAAAAAGAGAGATAATTCTGAAACGCTAATCATTAGCTTCACTTGCCAACATTTCACTATTCTGTAGTACGTTAATAATTGAATATCACTTCCACTCCTGTATAAAGAGCTACTTGGTAACCAGCAGCAAGTTGGATGTATTCAGTTATAGTAGTGATAAGGGCTCCATTTTGAAGACCTGAAAAACCAGATTAGACACAACTCATCATGGAGATTTATCTGCACTGATTTGATGGCACATAATCAAAATCAACCTTTCTCAGAAAATGGAGCAGGACAAACATTAGACAAACACTACAATCCTGAATTTGTTATGAAAAGACTAAATAATCTACATCAGATTCCAGCTTCTTGGACAATGACTTCACATGATGTTAGGCAGCATGAAAGAAATAATAAAAATATTCTAGGATTCATCCTCTTGAAATAATGCATGACTTTAATATTGTATCTTATCTATTCTTGAAAGACTTTGGTTATTACGCTTGATGTTCATCCAGGCAGCCAAAAATGTAATTTAAGTTCTAAATTATTATCACAAAATCAGACAATTCAAAGGATGTCACGTAGGAATCACCACATTCACACTTACTACTCTTCCTACAACAAAATTTAGAGAGCAGAGCCCTCCACTTGTAGGAGAAGATTGTACTACATTTTCACCTCACTCATCTGAAGCATAAGCATTCCTTTCTATGTTCCAACCAGGTAGCCAAAATCTTCTACTCCTCATACCTGTCAAGCTTTCTACCTCACCCAATGTTTTAAATTAATGGTAAGCATGCACATATACATACACATTTTGTTCTGGGACAGAACAACCAGAAGCTACTTTTATAATCACAGCCTTTTAAATCCCATGTTATTGAAGAGTTTTAAAGAAACAGATGTTCTAGCTCAAAATATTTAATTTGTAGTATAGTTGAATTCCCTATTTTTAGGTGTATATCTTTATATGCTACACCTTTTTTATACCTATAAAGTAATATCAACCAGTGTGAAATAAAGCAAAAACATGTTTGTATTATTTTTATTAACAAAAATAACCATGAAGTTTTCATTTGTAATACACATTATCTTAAAAACATGCCATCTAGTGGCCTCGTTGGTTAAATTGCCATTGTACTTTTATTATCGGGCACATACATTTTAATATGGTTCTTGTTTTGTAATGGAAGTTTTTGAGTGCTTTTGAGAAGTTGCCTTTTGAAAGGAAAGGTTCATCCTGATCATACCAATACTTAGAAAATAATGAGTGGTCCTCTTTAAAATGAATAAAATTTGCAAGTTCCTTTGATAACATTAAAAAAAAAATTATATGCCTATTTTTCTCCAGGAGTTCAAGACAATATAGATTTGCCTTTGTTTTATCTTCATAAAGAGAATGTTTGTCCCAAAATCATCCAGTGTATTTCCATAGCTGAAAGTGAATTTGGTCATATTTTTATTTGTTCATCATATTTGTCTCAGTCCATCAACTTAACCACTACGCACAGTAATTCTGTCATAAAATGTTGGGTTACACAGCAGAGGGAGCACTACTTATAAGTGTACTATAAAACTGTGTATACATTATAAAGGCAGGAGGGAAGAACATGTGGCCCTCCAGATGTTGTTGAACTACAACTCTCAACTGTCTAGGCTAGCTTGATCTGTCCTGAAAGATCTGAGAAGAGTAATTAAAAAGACATTTCTCCTTTAAGAGTTTTTACACAGCTATTTTGTGCCTGGCCAAACGTTTCTCACTTTCGGAGTTCTATACTATGTGAGATTCCCCTTGTTTACTGGTCCCTGATTTTAGCTAAATCCAACATACCTTTAGTCCAGGGGTGGGTTGTGGATCTTTCTGCTGTCAATTCACTCAGGGTTGCGTCTCATGCGCGCGCACGTGCCGCAATCAAAATATAGCTTTTGCACATGTGCAGAAGCAAAAAAAATAGCTTCTGTGCATGCGCGGAAGCAAATTCCAAGATGGTGGCGCCTACAGAGACACCGACTGAATTGGCTCCATGACATCATCGCCGAGTTACTAATGGTTCTAAAGAACCGGTTAGAACCAGTAGGAACCCACCTCTGCTTTAGTCTGTGAATGCATTAGAACACTTTTTATATTTTACATTGATCAAGTACTCAGTGGCTAGTCATAATAAAATCATCTGCTTTATTAATCAGGCAGCATCTGAAAGGAGGAACAACGGATGGCTATGGACATCTCAACGTGCCACCATCTAGATGTTCTGGAACTGTGAGTAGTCAGGCATTGTGGATGATGTTAGGTTGGGGGGGAAATGCCTTAATAACGATTCATTTAAAGCCTTACAGGTCTTAACAGAATCATCTAGTAAATACTGGTAGTCCTTGACTTACAACCTTTGATTTAGTGACCATTAAAAGTTACAACAGCACTAAAAAAGGGATTTATGACCATTTCCCACACTTATGACCGTTGCAGCATCTCCCTGGTCACGTGATCAAAATTCAGACCCTTGCATATTTATGACGGTTGCAGTGTCCTGGAGTCATATGATCATCTTTTGCAACTTTCTGACAAGCAAAGCCAATGAAAAAGCCAGATTCACTTAACAACTATGTTACTAACAATTAGTAACATGTTACTATGTTATTAACAATTGCAGTGATTCACTTAACAACTGTGGCGAGAAAGGTTGTAAAATGGGGCAAAGCTCACTTAACCACTGTTTTGCTTAGCAATGGAAATTATGATTGTTAAGTCAAGGGCTACCTTTATAACATGCTTGATATAGACAAATTTTTAAATCAAAATTTTCATTTGTTCCCCAGCTTCTTTAATTATAATCCTATTGGAAATTGCACTATAAATACAAGTTCCCTCCCCATATGGATTGAGCATTTTTTTTATTCAGCATATTTTATTTGTGCAATTCTTACATCCATTTTTCTTGAAATGTTTCATCCTTCACTTATCCCCATCATACACTAAGCTATACCAAATCATATCATTCATTGTCCAACATACTGTTATAGTGGATCTTAAAAATGATACACAGATATGCAGGTGTATATTCTTATACGCTTGCTATAGCATTGGAAAAAGTGAAGAGAAATGGATAATGACTAATTATTATTTTTGGAACTGAGACAGAGTGGCACATTTGTATTGCAGTATGTATTTGGTTGTTTGCAGTGGAGGTTACTATAGTGGAAAACGATATATGATAAATATGCTATTTTATATTTATTGAATTGCAAGTAACCTAGAACCCCCTTTGATATTCTCAAAAGAATATTTATTTCGAAGGATGCTCCCAGTCAGATAATGGGCTCCATGAAGCACCATGAAGCTTTAACTTCTTTGCTTGCTATGTAAAAACTAAAAAAATAGAAATTAAATAAAGTTAAAAATAGAAGACAATGATGCCTGGACCACCTATACAAAATATGTGAATAAGCAATGTAATATAAACAATAATGTTCAGAAACATCCTTAATTCTGCCAATGTATGTGACTCTAATGAATCAGCAAATCAGTTGTTACATTAGTAGATAAAATCAATTTAAACTGCTGTATATAAGGTCTACAATACCAATGGAAAACAAACGGGAAAGAGGGGGAAATGAAAAAAGAGACAGACAGAAATTTACTGTGAAGTTACTAAACACTACAGCAGATATCCAAGGTTTGCTGAATCTGTATTGCCTAGTACTACATTGTATTATATTATATTCCTTGTTACTTATTGTACTTTAAACATGAAGGTTCTTTGAAAATCATTGGATCTTCACCCAGGCTAGATATCTCCAGAACAGAAAGGGGGCTATTTATTGAAACAGCAAAGTCTGATTCTGCTTTTAATCTTAGGGATTCAAGGATTGCTTTGCATTATGTACATTGCCTTTCCATGAAATGGATAGTGGCAGTTATGATTGGCTCCATGTGACTGGAAAAGGTGTTGATAACATGATTTATGAGCAGCCAAGCCCTGTAGCATATATATCCCATTAGGGCACATCAGAGAAGGTAGCAGTTTGCTCTCTACTTAAGATGATTGTAAGCCCATGAGCCTACTTTATTATTTAGTTGAGGGGGGGGACACCTATGGATCTTCATATGATATTTGAGGGCAGGGGAATATAGACCTACTATTTCAAAAAACATACACTGCCCGCTAAGACAGATCTGTTGAAGCCTGGATATCAAGCTGAGGGGAAAGCTGCAAAGATTTCAGGATGCAGTGAAGTCACAATATGGCTTTTCAAAGAAAAAGGAATAATTATATTTGTTTTATATAGCATGCTCTTTCAGCCACATTTTTTTTTCTAGGATACTTTTGATCTTTGGCAATTGTTGCAATCTACATTTTGTTTTCTCTTACTGGTTTCATTTTTGTTTTTTTTTGTGCTCTCCAGATGTGGTTAGTTATTCTCTATCCCTCTAGTGCATTTTATCCTTTCCTCAACTCCATGGATTTACTTCTTTGCATTCCCAATTTTTAATTACAGACTAACTCAACTTCCTGAAAACTTATACATTATTTAATTGGAATTTTTTCCCCCCAATTACCTTTCACCTTTTGTGATAGCAATTTGGATTCTATCAAATGAGCTATCAAGTGCATTATACTATTTTTACCTTTCCCCAGACACATTCTGGGCAACCTACTTGAAATACATACTCAATTTCTCATCCACCTACCAAGTTTTGGGTTGTTTGTTTTTTTTACAAAATATAAATGTAATGTGAATAAATGTCTCAGACAAACCCTTCCCTAGTTTACACAAAGATAAAGGGAGGATGGGTGGAAGCAAATTCAGACTTGCAAAATTCTGTTATAATAGCTTTACAATAAAAGTAGTATTAAACCTACATGATGTAAGTTTGTTAGTCTGATTTGCCTTGACGGGCTGACAATATGTAAGGCTCCCTAATTTTCTATGATAAAACGACATCTAACCATCTTATGTTCACCTGAGAATTTGGAGGAGTCCTGTGTGGTACAAAGCAATATCCCACAGATTTGTAACGTTGGAAAGGACCATTTAGGCCATCAAATCCAAATCTATGCTCAATACAGGAATCCAAATTAAAGCATTTCAGACAGCTCTCAGACTGCACTTGAACTTTAAAGAAAATTAGATAGCATGTCAAATCCTAAGGTATTTCAAAACTGCTGTCATCAAAAAGTCAATATTTTGAGTAGACATACTAGTTTCGTCACTTAATTTCATACATTTCATACTTCTCTCTAGTTTAGTGAGGAAGCAACTTTCATGCCAGTTATGTATCCACTTAATTGTCATACCTTTGTTTAACTAGCTTGCTAATCAATATGGCACAGGATATTCTGTCATATATTTTGCTGCACTGAAGATATATGTCCCATAGTCTATCAAGGGACTTTCCCAATTAAAAAGTTAGATAAGATTAACTTGGCAAGAGTTGTTCTTCTCAAATCCATGATAATTTTTGGTAATTCTGGTAATATATTAAGTTATTTATGATCTGCTGCACAAAGTTTCAGGTTATTAGTGTCTGATTGATTTTTAATTCCCAGGATCCTTTTTTTTCTTTTCTGAAAATAAAAAACATGTTCACTTCTGTCATCCAGATTGCTCCAAAACATAGACTTAGCCAGAATGTCAACTGTTTTCAGTTCCCTAGAACATAATGCTTCTGAACTTGTTCATTAAACTACCATAATTCTAAGTAAACTGCTATTCCCCAAATATTGTTTAAATCTGTCTCAAGCTTCAATCCTGCTCTTCACAATGCACATCAAACTAGAGAATTTTGCACATGTACACGTTCTACTCCATCCTTGGCCTTCGTTGACAACACTATGTCTCCAACTTGGAAGTTCTGGATTGTGTGGAGTCCAAGACAATGACTGGTAAACTTGTGGTTCTGAAAGTTTTGTTTTGTTGTATTGTTTAAAAAAATAAAGAAAATAAAGCTCCAAAGTGATTTAAAAGATGATTTGATCAAAACTTGACTCAATGAATGTCTACATTTATGGCTCAAGAGTATGATGGAACCTGCAACTCCCAGTTGATCACAAGTAGCTGTAGAAACATTGAAAAAAAATGCTGTATATATATGTACATATTGGTAAACTCCAGTTCTATTTTTGTTCCAAAGAAAATTTTAGCCATCTGAATCTTGCATCCAGCTGCCTTTTTGGCCATAATGTCCCTTGTAATCCATGGAGCACAAAAAATGTGAAATGTTAAGCACATTTCTTTTACACCTGTTGTGATGAAGGATGGAAGTAACTCCTTTATATAATGCTTTTCTTTTTATTCCTCCCCCCCCCATATTTTCCCCATTATCTTCTCTTTAAGTTTAATTTATATTAGTTTTTACCATTGTACCTAAAAAATTTAATAACAAATATATTTAAAAAGTTAAGTGGGGTTCCTATATGGCCCCCCAGCTCAGGGGTGAAATGCTCCCGGTTCGGTCGGTTCGTGCGTACCGGTAGGGGCCTGCGCCGCTGGTTCGCAGAACCAGTAGGGACGGATGCTGGCCACACCCCTGAACCGGTCCCCCAGTCCCCGCGCCCCCGCCGCCCATGTCCGCCCGATTGCCCATTTTTCCGCCATACTTTTCCCGCCACCC
>JANHFT010000599.1:109632-143441 GCA_032467955.1 Pseudoxenodon macrops | reverse complement strand
GTTGCAGCCTTTAACAGGAAGATGAAAAGGCAGCAGACAATGTAAGTATTTGTGTACCTCTTATTGTTTTGTGTACTACATTTAATCTTATCCAAGTATTAATTGCATAAAATTGGTATATTTTGTTTTTGCAGGTTAAAAAAGGGCAAAGAAGTGATGTTGACCTGGCCACGCCCACCTGACATCCAAGCCACGCCCACAAAATAAGCCACGCCCACAGAACCGGTAGGGACAATTTTTAGATTTCACCCCTGCCCCAGCTTGTGCATCTTGACTGGTAGACATCCTTTGGAATACCTGATTCTGTTTTATATCTTGCTCTTGTTGTCAAGCAAAATTCTCCAATCCCAAAATCTCTGTTTAGACCCAAGTTATACTTAAATACATTTGGTTAACTGTATTTATTAGACTCAGTAAAGCAACATGCTTTTACATTCAACTTTGGCCAATATAATTCTGCTTTGGAAGTTTGCTCTGTCATAGACCATTAGCAAAACAAAATAAATGTAAAGTAAGTAGTAAAGCCAAGTAGAAACTGCAAATCAGGAAGGCCACTCGTGCAAGTTATTTGCCAAAGCCTATCATACTACATAATGGAAAGATAATAAAGGATTCCAGATTTTGGTTCTTCATATAAATGCCAACAGGAAAGACTGATCTTTAAATAAATATCTGATGCATTATCTATCTTCCTTTCTCCCCATTACATTTTCATGATAGTAATATGCCATCTACTACTTTTTAAGGTGAAGTTTTTTTCATTTTAGCTGAGCTTGTTGTTCAGAAAGGTCGGCAGTTTGGTGGTTCGAATCCCTAGTGTCGCGTAACGGAGTGAACTTCCATTATCTGTCCCAGCTTCTGCCAACCTAGCAGTTCGAAAGCATGTAAAAATGCAAGTAGAAAAAATAGAATCTTTGGTGGGAAGGTTCCATGCACCTTCAGCATTTAGTCATGCCAGCCACATGACCATGGAGATGTCTTTGGACAGCACCGGCTCTTCGGCTTTCAAACGGAGATGGGCACTGTCCCCTAGAGTCGGGAATGACTAGCCCATATGTGCGAGTGGAACCTTTACCTTTACTAAATTGACACCAAGTTGTTGGTGTTTTGTTAAAAACAACAACCTTAAATCGAAGCTTACCTCAGGGGAAGGAGTCAAGATGGCAACATATCAACAACTTCTGAAACAAGCTCTTGGCTTATGACAGTCCTTACCAATTCTGGCTTAACATAATACCCTCAAAATGCCATCTAAGGGTAAAAAAAGAACCCTGAACAGGTCCAACAACAATATTAGGAGCGATAAATCTTACAAAGCAGAAAAAGAAATTAGGATCAACTCTTATCTCTCCACCTGAGGCAACCAAAGATTATAACAATACAGAACAGCCATAATTACAGATCACCTCCTCAGCCCTTCAAGACTCTGCCCAAATCATCCCCTGGAGCAGAGAGATAACCTTCTGGAAAAAAACTCCAATAACTATCACTAGATCTTTCCACGAGGATTGCCTTCTCTCTGCAGAAACAATATTTTTTTTATTGCAATGCTTAAATGAAATTGCAGCTAAGGTGAACAGTTTCAACAAGCCCTAGATCTGCAAACCCCCCATGGCAATCAGGGTTTAAAATGACAGCAGAGACCAGCTGCCTCAGCACTTTGGTACCTGGTGTCTTCAGGCATCCACCACTGTGTGCTCCAGAAACTCTACCTGGAAATCCATTGGAATGGCCACAGGTGGATGGAACCTTACCTGGTATGGACAGAGGGGGGGGGATTTTTAAATTTAAATTGAGTAGCTAAATTATTTACATTTAGTGGTGGGACAGGGGGTTGTGCAGTGAACCAGAACACAAAATTATGGTTTGATTGGTTGAAGAGTGTTGGCACTTGCATGAGGCAATCTGTGCTGTGATTGGTTGTTATGGGTGTAGAGGGGGAGGTTTCCCTTTTCCCCACCTTTTTCTTCTGTATGCTCTGTAATTTAACTGAATAGTTGTAAAATATATTTATTTATATAAAACTACAAGTTTGTGTCAGTGTTTCTGACTCCATTTGGACACCTGCTGCGGAATTCCCTGACAAAGAGCAAGTTAATTATTTATTTATGTATTTTCCTGCAAAAAATATATATATATGGAAAAACCACGGCAAAGGAAACTTCTGTTATCTTCCCTTCCATTATTGAATAACTTTTTTTAACCCAATGTAACCAAACTGCTCAGTACTTATTTAAGTTGCTTAGAACTTATTTAAACAAATACAAGCACATGTTTAGTGGACATAATAGCTTTGCAGTAAAATGGATTGGTACAAACTCATGTTATCTCTCTGATTTCTGCAGCAGGTATGTTTGTGGTGTGTTCAGACTTTTGTTTTTATATTAAAGTTGAAAAAAAATGCTTTGGTGTTTTTATAAGCAGAGAACTTAGTGCCTTTGTTAAATTTAATTCTGCTATTTTCAGGTGTTTTTCTAGCCAGACATTTTGAATTTTCTCTTTTCTGAAATGTTAGCTATCACTAATTTTGTATCATCTGCAAATTTGATTTAAAAATCCTCATTCAAATAATTAACAAAATGTTGAAGAGTACTGTAGCCTGAGTTGTCTGAGCATCATTATCTAGCCGAATTAATAGAAAGAACTGGATTTGGTTAATATATTTGTTATCTGTCATAAAAATACATCAAACCAGGGCATATTTCATAGCAGGAAACTAATGTTCCAAATTCTGCCAGTCCTGTCAATTTACCAAGAGCTGAGAGGATGGATTGATTTCATATGAATATGATAATTCGTTAAGGTCCTCACTGGACTCTAAACTATAAGTTTTACTACTCTCTGTATTTCTGTGAAATCAGAAATACAGAGGTTGAAAAACAATTTCATTGGGCATTCTTATCTTTTAAAAAAACTTTATGAATATTATTTATATAAATATTTTAATACTAAAATATATAATACAATACAACACAATTTGAAAACATCATTACCTTCAAATTGACTTGGTAAATACATGTAAAATACAGTTAAAAAGAGCTAATTTCCACTGGCATTACTTACTGGTAATAGCATATGACATTACATGAGTACAAAAAATGAATATAATATTTTAACAAAAAAGTAGCATAATTGGAAGCAAGAAGCAACATGGTATAAACCTGTGGCAAAGGCAATTAGACTTAGGGAAAGAAAACATATCTACGGTATGTCAATAAAACCCATGATTTGAAGTGCTTTCAGATAGCACACATGGCAAAAACCTCATTTATGTGGTCGTTATACGATGCTATTCAAGTGCAAAGAAAATTAGGAACTTTCACAAGACTTTTCAGGTCTTGCCGAGTTCAATTCCTGAAGTTTCACAACACCATCTGATTAATCTTCAGATAACATTTGGAGTGGAAGCCTTTGATGCCTTCTTTTAAGGTGTGAACACCAGATTTTATTTTTATTTTCCTCACCAAAAGAGTTTAAAGCGCTGTATAAAAACGAGTATATTTAGGAGTATAACTTTAATTAGTCACATTTTAGTTTTTTGTTAAATGGGAAATATTAGTCACGACTCAAGGAAAGCTAATGAAAGTGTTGAATGTTTACCAACAGACATTTACCCTATATTTGTTGCAACATCAATCTTCTATCCTTATGATGGGTGTGAGCTTAAGAATGATGTAATTATTATATGTATTTATTCTGAAACTCAAGATAGATGTTTCGTTTTCAAAGATAGACTTCAAGGCGGGTATTCCTCTTGGGTGGCCCACTACTGGTGTGAGACATTGATCTTTAAAGTCAAAGTTAGTTCTGTAAGGCATTCTTTATGGACAAGTTTAATAAGCCTTTATGAAATATATTTTCATAATATAGTATTTACATTAGAGCATATCTTCTTTTATAGCAATTATATTTTAAGCAAGATAAGCATTTTTCTAGCAGTTATTTTATTATCTAGGATAGAAGGAATCAAATATGTAATCTTCCATTCTAGGAAGAGTTTGCCTTAGTGAAATAAATATGGTATTTATTGGTCTACAATAATTGGTCTACATATAAACAACTAAATTTGCTTGACCTTAGCTGAAAAGAAATCCAGTGCTCCTGGAAACCACTAATGTGTCAGATATCAAAGAATGGTTCAGTGAAACCTTTCTGTATTTGAATTGATTCTTATCTGGAAAGGGAATCTCAAAGGAAAGAATGATCAACCCAATTCTATCACTCCATTCATTCGTTCAAAACAAATGCTTTAGTTTTTCACTTTGTAGTGTTTTAAACAGTAAAATATTTTAAAGGTAGATCCCTTGATACTAGCGGACATGCCTAGCATATTAACATCCTAGTAATATATAGCGTGGCTCACCTTATCAGAAAATCACAATACTAATGAACATCTGAGGAAGAGTAACAATTGTGTGCTTCCTTGCAATCCAAGGAATTGAAAAAGCAGGGTTCAAGACATTTTCCAGCAGTCAGGAAAAAAACCATTTAAAGTATTCATGCCTGTGCATCTGCTTTTCCTCCCTTCTGTTAAATTTTTACAATAAATGATCCCATTTGCATAAATTATAGAATAGTTACAGAAATGACCTAAATTGGTATGAATTATACAGATTGACATAAATTCAGATTTATTGGTGATACCTTACCTCCAAATAATCCATTAAATTGAAGTTTTATGGTAATACCACTGTGTTTAATCAAGGTTTAGTCCATTGCTCATCAATCAATGGTGTTTATCAGTGACACTTTAAGACTAAGGACTTCAGTTAAATTCAGTCATATGACCAGATTGTTTGTCATCCTAGTTTGTCCTTTCAGTAGCCTGTAGATTAATTCTTTCTCTGGGACTTTCCCAAATTTCTTAGCTTTCTTCTGACAAATCCATAATTTCAGAAGAGTTTCTTTAATTTATCATATTTAGGAACTTTCCATCTTTCTTGCAGAGGGATTCTGGGCGATATACAGAGCATTAAAAACAGTGTATAAATTTTAAAAGAGACAAGAGATGTTAAAAATTATTTCAAAGATGGGTCAGGGTTTTTGTCTCCCAGCATAGGCAGGATTTCTATCCTAGCTTCTACTCCTTGGCCTAACAAGAACTGGGCCACTAAAACAAGCAGCTAGCATAAAACCCACCCTCTTCAGTGTTACTGCTTGGCACTGTGAAAAAAGAGGGAAATTAAAACCTCGAATAGCAGTTGTTTGGGGGCACAAATAAATTATGGATAGGAAATAGTGATAAAGTGGAATTGGGCTGTGCCATCTGGCTGGAAGAGGAATTCAGGATGAAGTGCAAAACCTCTGAGGGAGCATTTACCTCAGCGTCCAAAAAAAAAAATGCAAAAAAATTGCCTTTGCCGCATTTACTGTGGAGTATGAACTAAGTTGATTTAATTGAAGGCTGACACATATAACCCCCACTTATTTAAAGGACTTATTCATGTTTTTTAAATCTTTCCTGGCAACATCGAAAGATTTTAAGTATACTTAACTTTGTATAAACTATGTCCAGTTTAACTTGCAAATATTTTATTTTAAAATGGGTAGTAGTATTTATCACATGGGTGTCACTCAATGCCAATTCAAAGATTAATGGTAAATTCCTGCTATCAGAAACAGATAGACATTTTAATGACCATGTAGGTGTCTATCATCGTTTGGATGCATCTATTTTTTTAGAAAAATCCAACTTATCTTTTCCAAAATTTGGATTTTCATTATTGTTATTAGTACTCTTCGAATATCAGGTGGTAGATGAAAGAAAATAACATTACACATGTAATTTTCCATTCAGCACAACAAAAGTATTATATTTCTTTACAGCATCACAACTGTTTCAGGAAGATGATGATAAAATCCTCACATAACTTTTGCATAAAATCATTCCTCTAATTCAAACAGAAGAGCCCCATTAATAAAAGCACTAGAAATAACAGATGTCCAACAGTCAGATTCTGACATAAATATCCTATTATGAAGAGGTAACACAATTTTGATTATTTCATCAATCTGGATCCATAGCTTCCCAGCTATCAGAAACTTATTTCATTTCTGAGGTGTTTCCTTTAGGGACGCTCTTTAGTTCTTACACCTGAGTTCACATAGTCATAAGGGGATACTTAGTCATATTTGGTACTTGTACCAATTTGTGTTATATCCAGTGCTCTTAAGTGGCAGTACCAATGTTCAAGGATCTACAGACAGTGCTTAATGCCAATTCTGAGAGATGTGTAAGTTTTCCTTTAAGTGCAAATCTTTTGGCACATTGTCAGTAGGCACATGCCAACTATACCAACCAATGAAAGCTTATAGTGGATATAAATTTGTCATAATATAAATATATATTTGCTTTCATGTACAGCTACAGTAAAAAGGTTGTTGCAATGAAGGGAATTGGGCGGAGGGAGAGGGGAGATACATAAAAATATAGAACTTAGTTCTGAGACTTCACCAAAAGAAAAAAAATTGAAACAAATTTGCTTAATTGTGTTTACAAAATCCTGGCAACATCAGTTGCTTTGCTCCATCAATCCCCTAACGTGGGAAGACTAGCCAAAAAAATATCAGTTGCAGGGAACTTCTCATACTGCACCAAGCAGGGGGTGAAATCAATTCCAAGTTGTTTATTCTGTTGTGACCAGAGAAAATAAGGACAGGGGTTCCTACTAGGGCAGTTGACAAGGTTTATGTCTTGTGGACATAATTAGATCGTCTTTAAAAAAACAAAGGTAATACATTTCTAGAAATATATAGTTGGACAATTAACAATTAAGAATATAATTGATTCTTTTCTGGAATCTTAAATTCCAAGTTCTTGGAAGAATTAATTCCATTGAAACTGATGAGATTTGGTTCAGTAGAATGCCATTCTATTCTGAGGTTGTTTTTTTATTGCATAGTTCTCTTTACTTCATTTATAACATATGAAAATACGTACATTTTCCACAAAAGTCAAGTTATCTCCAATTACAATGTGTAATTAGGCATAGGAACAGAACTCAATTCCATTCAAAGAATCTATGGTATTCTAGATACCACGCTAGTATAAGTATTTCTCTCTGTAAACTTTCCACTACAAAGACGTGAAATAAATTGCAATCCAAGCATAATAGTCAAGCAGAAATCTACATAAATTAAAATCAAATAAGCATACACATATCAATATAGGAGAACCACCACCTGCAAAGCAGGCAAACAATGTAATAATAATAAAACCATGTTATTACTTGCTAAAGTCAAAGACTATTAAAATGATTTAAGCTTAGCACTGAAAGACAGAAATGTCTGTGTCAAATGAACCTTTATAAAGCATCTAGGTTGCTTCAATTGAAAATATTCTGTGCTATAGTTACTTACACAGTTTCAAAAGCTTTGATGATGACATGACAAACAGGAGGAGCAGATTTACATAGCAATCGTTATATTTCCCTCCAATAATTTATGCCCCAGGAAACTTTCTGTATCACTTCTGGTTCGAAGCATGTTTATCTACCTATATACCACTAAAATTGATCCCTTAACCTTTGACTGTACACCACAGGGCAAAACGTTTTGAAGCAAGATACCTCAACGAGTTAACTTATAGAATGCATCCAAAATCTGAGATCTATGATTCTCATGGAATTGAAATTTGGAAAATTTTATAAAACATGATATAAAAAGGATCACAAAGCAGTTTATAATATAATATAAAATGTCACAAAATATTACCTGTGTTGATGTTTGAATGTGCTATATACTTCAACACTGGCTATTTTCAAGGCAGATACATATCTGAATGTATTCCTACTTTTCCAGTGAAGACAATACCTTTAGAAGCTCTGCAGAAGGAAGGAAGGAAGGTTTCCAATGCTTCCTGCCAACTTCCCACAAGAAAACTCAATGGAGAAGTCAGCAGGAAGTCGGAAATTGCTTCCTCTCCCACTGCTTTTTTGCCCACCTATGGTCATTCTGTTTCTCTGTTTAGGTAAGGAAATATCTCTGGACAGCAGGACTAGAACTCAGAAATCTGTAACAACACAACTAGACAGTATAAACAAGCAGATTTTAAATCTTTATTTTGAAATTAAATTAAAAATTGGGGCGATTACAGTACAGAAATCTTTTTTACCTGATTGAGCGATACATCATGAAATCAATTGTTGTACATCTAGGAAATTTACCAATGGAACTTTCTTCAACTGGTGTATAAACCTTAATTTGTCGCATATGTGTATCTCTTCCATTCTGATGATTGGCTAAAACTGCAATCTGAATCATAAATGTCCGAATAGGTTTCTTATGAGTGTCAGTTAAGGGAACGTGAATCCAACCACTTGGCTCCACTAATTCAAGTTGCTAGACAGGAAAAGAAAGGTTAGGGAAAACAGAGAGAAAGAAATTATTTATTAGCACGAGCAATAAAATTAATATCTAATCCTTCAGAAATTTGACAGTTATAGATAAGTTATTTTTTAGTATGCTACAACCACTTCCCTTGATAAATATACTCATGTGCTTTCTTCCACATGACTAATGAATATATAAGTCACAAAGGTGAACCTCTCCAATCCTTCATGTTGCATAACTCAAGTTGTTGAATTTTAATGACGTTATTTTTGTGACACCAGGAGCAGTCACATGTAATGGTAAGCCAAAATTCTTCCCATGAAAATGCTCCTAATAGACTACACACTGTTTGATGGCCTGTAAATAGATTTTGCAAGAAATCCATATAACTCCATCCATAATTTAGAATTACATGTAGGATCTCTGACTAATTTTTCTAAGTATCAGAAATCAAGAATTATGCCTTCTGACTATTGTTTTTTCTGATCTATACACTGTAACAAATAAATCACAGACATTATGATGGTTTGTTAGTAGTGCCTGTTAGCATGTTTTTTTTTTCATAATTTAACCAAAATATTGAAAATTGTAGCTTATTGTTGCATGCAAATATGCCCAGTAATATGTTCCATAAATCATATTTGGATTGTAAATATTGTCTTGCAACATTAAAATTCACAAACATCATATAGAAAATAACAATCAGAATGTATAGCATATCCACATAGATAGCCATGCTCTAGCAAAGTATTAAAACCCAGAGCTGGAGACAGAAAAGTGAATTTTTGAATCTAAAAATATTAATTAAAATCAGTAATAAAAGGATTGATTTAAAAAAAACATAATATTAAAGGTAATTACTTTCAAATTACTTAAAAGGAGGTGCCATGTAATCCACTACAATGTGTATCTAAAAGCTGGATACAGTATATATGAAGCACTCTCTTTAAGTCGACTTTTAAAAATTAGATATTATACCATGATATTTTATTAAAATCAATAGAACAGTCACAAAATTATATGTGTCTTGTTTAAATTTATAATTAAATGAATGGAAGGTAAGTTTCCCATTGCCTTGCAATCTCCACAGTTACCTGCACTTCTTGAATTATATTTGTAATTGGTTAATGGATAGATTTTTAGTGGAATGGATTGGACAGAAGTCCAGTCAATTTTGAGTGAGAAACTTCTAATCCAGCAGCCCCCACCCTAATTATATCTCCCTCAGCAGAGGTCCCTCACCACCCAAAGATATTTTTGATGGATCATTAGAATCACTGTTAATGTAACTGGAGTTCCTCATTACAATCAGTGGCACCCAACCAGAAGTGCTGCTCACCTATCTATTTATTTGAACAATTGTTCCTTGATATAAAAGTTTTACATTTCTGGCAATTTATTACAGATTTCAGACGCAAATTCTCAATAGTAAAATAAAGTATTTTTCAGCCATAGCTCCCTAAATCACATTTTGTCTTTAGTTCACCAAACATTCAAGTAATCTTTGTGCTCCCTGCTTCAGAGTCTCCTTTTCTTAGCTGTTGGTTCTTCAATCTACTTTTTGATTGGAAGTCACCAGAGAGTTTGCTGAAAGATAGCTGGCTATTTAAATGTTATGTTATCTTATGTTTCTTGTGTTGTGTTTGTTGTGTTGTTAAATAAACAACGCATCTTTCACCTCTTCTTTGCAACACTGTTCTTTATAGCAGAATTTATGCTGCAGAATGCTATTCAGATTCTTACCATATTTCTTAAAATTATGACTTTAATGGGTATGTTACTGTACAATATGGTGAAGAGCCTTTTCTAATAGCAATATTATCATTGCCTGATTGATACCACCTATAATGGCAAAAATCAAACCTTTTCTCTCGTATTGGCTGTATCCTTGTTGGTAGCTATGTATAGTTTGTGGGAAATGGATTCCTATCCTGAATTCTGCAACTTCTGATCAAGGTCTCCCCACATATCATAATATTAACTACAAAAACCCACTTTAAATATGCTGCTGTGTAATTTCAAAACTGGAACTGTCAACACATAAAGATGCAAATTTTGAGTGCCTGCCATTTCTTTGCTTAGGAAGGAAGAGAACAAGTTAATAGCAAATGATGTACCAATTCCAGCAAGAAAGTGAAGCATATCCAAGAGAAACTTCAGAAATTCCAAAATGAGTCAAAAGGAAGAACGCCACAGGAGAAGCTTTATGAGAAACACAGAAGTTAGCTCAGTCAAAGGACTCACTGTAAAGAGGCAAGCTCATTGGTCTAGACGTGTAACGACCACCTAAGGAGGTGACTGTGTGGCCCTCAGTCACCTCCTCTAAATGGTCTAGATATGGCTAGTTCAGAGCATTGGATCAGAAAAGCTTTCTACTTGCTCAAGAAGCTAAAACAGACATTCCTGAATAGCCCACAAAATACGACCCAGTGCAAATAAATGCTTAATGTGACTATAACTCTAACAACAATTTGAAAGAAAACATTTAATACAAGAAAGAACATTAAAGTTAACAGTGTTATGGAAGGACATTGGTCAACACATTCCAATAAAGTTTTAAAGGAGATGGGGGAACCCGTGGTTCCCCATAAACTGGTAAACTGTAACTTCTACCATTCCCCACCATGATGTAGGGCTAGGATGGCAGCTTAATAACTGTTTTAGAGAATGGGAAATTCTGCTTTATATAGGGCTTCTTTCAGACGTGGAAATAGGATAAAATGTTGGTGAGTTGGCTAGAGTTGTGTTTTACAAGTTAGGCAGCTGAATATATTTTTAAATAAATAAATGGAATCGAGTATAGCTTATGATGATGTATTTTGCTATGTACAGACATAGCGGACAATGGCTGTATAATACTTTTCCCATGCAGGAAAAGAATGCCATGTATCTTACTGTGATATAAATTAAAATGTGGAAAGTATTAAGGGTATTAAAAATCCAATTTCCACAGAATAATTTCTAAACATAAGAAAACCAAACTCTCGCCAAACTGGTAACTAATATATACAGATACAATAACAAATTCTAGCACTGTTAATTGAACCAAAGAGGAGTTAAATCAATTGACTATCAGCTAAGCTCTTGAGAACTTGATATCATAGAGAGATTGTGTCAAGATTGAACTGATTTGCTTCTTTAGAACCTTATCGCTATTCAACTTGCCAATCAACTGGGGGGAAGGAAGAATGGAATGGAATGTTGAGATGTTGTGCATAGAGGATGGGAGAGCCTGGAAACCATCAAGGCCACCACTGCAGGTGCTTGAGAAGGTGGTGGATTGTTCCCATAACAAAAGGACCTCTCATAATTGGACAATGTAAACACCCAGGGGTGGGTAGAAAGGGAGGCTATTGTTTAACTAAGCAAGACTTTGTGCAGTGAAACCAGAGCTGGTTTTGATTCTTCAGTGCCAAAATAGTGTATCCAATAAAGTTTTACTTTTGGGAATTCAAAGCTCCTGAGAGTGTTTACTTCTTTTGGGTCCACTAGTTGGACAGTTGACAGACTTTATACGTAGTAGCACTGTTTTGGATTTTGGATAACAACACTGAGATACATACAATTCTTTTGATCTACCTTCCATATCTGATATCACTAATAGACTTTATAAGATAACCAATCAATAGTTAATTAATCATAATAAATAGTAAATTTAATAAATTAGAAATTCCTGAAATACATTTTTGTTCAAATATACATGGAAATAAATAGATACATGTTGACAATATAAGTCAATTTAATCTGGGACTATTTCTGTACTGCAATTCAGATATATGCTACATAAAATAAGCACATATGTTATGTCTTATCAAGGTACATTTAGGACAGGGGTAAGCAACCCCTGGCTCTGGAGCCGCATGTGGCTCTTATATCCCTCTGCTGCGGCTCCGTTGCTCAAAATATGTGTCACAGCTGCCAATGTGTGACACCCACCAACGCGCAATTTATTAAGCTTTTCGACCCCTGCTAGGCCAAGCATGGATAAATCCAAGAAAACAGAATCTTTAATTCAACTATATATGCTAGTTTTGTGGCTGCTCAGGAAATAGTCAGGCACGGGAAAAGTTTTGTGGCTTCTGGTGCTTTCTTTTCTGTGGGAAACAGGTCCAAATGGCTCTCTGGGTGTTTAAGGTTGCCGACCTCTGATTTAGGGGTTTCATAGTTATCTTTTCTCTGTACCAATTGGTAGTATATTATTAAGTAGTCCATATTAGATGAATTTTAGAAAGTAAACTATAACCAAGTATTACTGAACACAAAAATTTAGAACAAGATTAACATTCACACAAAAAGTGGAAATATACACAAAAAAATGATTGGCTAAATTTTAGACAATACCTCATACAATGATTTCATATATTTATTTTGTAGATGATACATCCCTCTAAATGATTGTCATATTGGATTGTTTTAAGAATGACAACATGTCCGGTCTATTGGTTTTATGCTCTTTCAGCCAAGATCTGCAGACAAAGTGTTCTATACAAACAAAAGAATTTTCTAAACAATCATATTTGATAACTTGCAGCTTCTCTAGAGCATTAGTCTTTCATTATTGGAATGAAACTAATGGACTGCACTCTGACCTAAAGTGGAAGACAAGATGGGGTCACTATAATTTGAGCTTAGAGCTATGTTTTTAATACAATTCCTCCCTCACCCCTACCTTAAAGAGAGATGCCAGATTAAAATATGCCATAGCCTGTGGCTTATTTGAATATGAAAAAGAGTTTGATAAACAAAGCAAAGAAATACTGGAGTAGGATTCATGTCTTCATACAGAAGATTCTTAAAATGTACATAAAGGTAAAACCAGAGATGTATTTTTAAGGCCTAAAGACCTTGAAAAAAAATTGGAACTTTAATTTTATATATGCTGATAGCCGCAAGAATGCTCTATGCACAAAAATGGAAAGATATTTTAATTCCCACAATGGATGACTGGCTGCAAAAGCTGGTAAAGATAGCAGAGATGGCCAAATTGACTGCTTTAATTAAAGAAAAGAATACAACTAATTTTGTATCTACTTGAAAACCACTTGTGGACTTTGGGCTTGAGGTGAAAAAAAAATAAAACTTTGATTTCGGGTTTTGCTGATTAGATAGGTTTTTGTTATAGAAGTGGATAGTAATATTACTATGTAAAAGTAAAAAGCTGAGATTGCACCTTATTCTAGTGTACTAAAAAGACTTGGAAGTCAATGCTTTTTTTAATTTCTCTTTTTACCCTATACTTTATCCTCTCCTACTTTCCCATTATTTTCCTTTTTCTTTGTATTTTATATTTCAATAAACTAATAAATAGTTCTTTCCACGATTATATTGCATGCTATTTTTTTAGTACTGTGTCTTGAAAAGTCTCATGGAAAATACTTTTCTTCTACTTCCAGTCTTTGCATATTCAGTTTGTCCTGTTTTTTATCATTCATAATGGAAAAATACTATGGATGTGTAAATGCAAGTTCATAATTTACTTCCAGAATTGTTTGTTATGTCTAGAGAGAGATCTCCTGAATATGAATAAAGGAACAAATAAAACATTATAAGCTAAGCAATGGTATTAAAATATTTTTGCATCTGGACAATTGAACAGAAGTATGTTCAAATTTCAGCAGGTGAAAAGAACATTTTACTTCCTTATACAGGTAGTCCTCAACTTATAGCAGTTCATTTAGTGATTCTTCAAAGTTACAACATCACAGAAAAAAGTGACTTATGACAATTTTTCACACTTGTGACCATTGCACTATCCTCATGGATGTATGACCCAAGATTTGGATGCTTGGCAACTGGGTCATATTTATGATAGTTGCAGTGGCCCTAGACCATGTGAATCTCTTTTGTGACCTTCTGTCAATGGGAAAGAGATAGTCACTTAATGACCGGGTTATCAAATTAACAACTGCAATTATTCACTTAACAACTGCGGCAGGAAAAGTAGTAAAATGGGGCAAAACTCACTTAACAAATGTCTTACTTAGCAACATAAATTTTGGACTCAATTATGATTGTAAGTTGAGGACTATTTGCACTAATATAACAGCAGTCTTCTCCTTTAAAGGTTTTTGCAAAATACAAGTTTACAATTACATATAAATAAATAAAAAACATAAGCAAAAAAAAAAATGACCCTGAAGTTAAAGCTGAAATGCTATAATCAAATCAATATTTGGAGACAGCATGCTACTTTTATTAACCTAAATGGTGGATTGGGGGAGAAATCAGAAAGGGTCATTCTATCCACTACATACTCTTCCATCTTATTCCATCGCACCTTGCCATTTTCTGTACAAATGAATGCACATTTTAAAATGTCTGTTTATAAAGACTAAGCATATCACTTATGTAGCTGAGGAGAGCTCTAACCAGAAAAAACTATATAAGGGTTTTGCAGCAATATGCAATGATATGAATATCTCAGGTGAAAAGTGATTGATGATCTACAAAATAGTAACAGAGTTTTTGTGTGGCAAAGCTGGTACTTTAAATTGAGGCTAGGAAAATCAGTTTTTTTTTCTGTTTAGAGACCATTTCTCCAATTGCATTTAAAGTTTAAACAATCTGACTTGATTTAAGAAAAAGAAAAAACGTTATGAATTTTTAAAGGTTCTGTTAAAGATGGCATTGATGATGAAATGCTCCGTGAAATGCTCTCTAGTTCATTTATCAATTGTTGTTTGTAACTTATAATTAATGACTGTAACTATAATTTATGGTCTATGATTATTACTTTGCTGTTTTTATGTACACTATGAGCTCATGCACCGGAGACAAATTCTTTGTATGTCCAATCACATTTGGCCAATAAAAAACATTCCATTCCATTCCAAATTATCTTGAAATTCTTATTTCATGAATGTAGAAGTCAAAGGGAACATTACCTCTCACCTTTTTATCTGCTAAACTTTATACATGGTAAGGTAAAACAAGCATTTTATATAGAACACTATGGATTCACATGAAAAGATTATCTTCTAGCAATTCCTTTCTGGTTTTGTTTTAGAACCAGGATTTTGAGCGATGTAAGGCAGTAGTGTTATTTCAATGCCAGATCATTATCTCAGCAATAAATACAGCAACTGTATCAGAGAAAACCGTGTTTTTAAAAACTGAAGAGGATATCCTACATTCCAAGTATAACAATAAATTGTAATTGCTTGCATGTTTTCTATTCTTGACCACCTACAAGTTATTCCATTATAATTACACTGACCTGTAAATTATAACCAGCAACATATTTTTGCTTTAGGCAGGTCACTTAACAATAAGGAGATGCCGAAGATTGGAAAACACTGTTTAAACTAAGGGAAAGCTGAGGGAAACGACAGATTTTGTAAATAAAAAAGGCATCAACAGTAGCTTTTTAAAATCACTTTTTCCTACATCTTGTATGGGAATTGAAGAACACTTTTAACTAAATAAAAATGTAACTGATCTAGCCAATTATATTTAGATCATATTGCCAGACAGCTCTTTTTAAGGCTAGTTTCAAGAGTGCTTGGTTCAATCTTTTTTACAAAAAAATAGAAGCTAAGGGATAGTTCATCTAAAATTAAAATCAAGTTTAATATCTTCAATAAGTTGCACGCCAGTATTAAATTATCTTTTCCCCAACTACAACGTGTGTATAAACACAAACATTTCTTGATTTTCCTTTCGCCTTTCAAGACAAAAAGAAGAAAACAGGTTAGTGGAGCATTGCTTTTTTCTGAGAAAGCAGGAAAAAAAATATTTATCCAATTCTCTGGAAAAAACCTCCACTGGTTTTTTTTTAAAACCTTTTTTTCATGTGGTAATGACCAGCAAATTTAATAATTATTCACTACAAACTTTAAATATAAAAGCCAAAGAGACCCAAGTATTTTTTTCCAATATTCCTAAAAGAACTTTTAAGGGGGGGAAAATGGTGTGTGAACAGCAGACACTGATGTTCACACAAGCATGCTGCGTGCAGCTCAGCAGGCGGTATTTCTGTTTTTATTGGATTAAGCCCTGGCACAATGGAGCTTCAATGTCATAACTGCTTATTTCACTGCATGCCAGCATTGAAAACAACAGGTAAAAAGAAAATAAAGCCAAGCACATAAAAAGAGAAAGCTGCACCCTACCCATTTTTTTTCTTTTCAGAGAGTCACAAGCTAGAATGTTCTTAATTCTTCATTTCAAACTATATAATTTATAACCATGACACGAATAAGGAAGACGCACAAAGCAGAAAATACAGAAACATAACGTTCCTGAGGTTCAGTTTACAAGGACCTCACACAAAGTTTTTTTTTTCTTTTTCTTTTTTTGCTCGCTAGTCTGCTAGAAACAGCATTATTTGCTAAAAATGCAAAAGCTGCCAAAAGCTTATGGCCCATCTAAAGCAAACATGTTTAAGATGGAAACGGAGAGAGCCAGTGCTGAAGGAAGCCAGAGGATAGTATAATAAAATTTTATCTTAACCCTGTAGAATAGGTTGCTCTTAAATAACTGTAAGTAGGTTGTGCTCACACATCGATGGTCTGAGTTATGCAAAATACATTATGCTAATAAGAGAAGTAATTAGAAAGTTTGAACGTGATTAAGCTATTTCCCCCTCCCCCATCTGTCAAGTTATTGGGAATTCAACGCTAGTCTTGGTTCACATGCTAGAACAATGGGAAAATTTTCCGAATGGTTGAATGCTAACCCTGACAAGTGTGGAGAGCCAACTACAATACATTATATGGTAGCATAACCTGCCACCCACGAAGCTCAGAGCACAGCTTTCAAACACATGCACTGAGCTGTAAAACCACAAAATCCCTTATTACATATATTGTCTCTCTTACTTTAGGTGAAACATACCATCATTTCCCCCTCATTACAAATCTAATGGACTTAATTTATTTTTTTTCTGCCAGCTTTCCAATCAACTAAATAATCGTTTTAAATATCAGGTGCAATGCAAACCATGGTTTTTTTTCAAAAGACAAAAAACAAATAATCTTTCTCTGGCTTATAATGAATCTAAGCATGTCGTGTTGGTGGTTCTCAGAACTTATTTTTAATTCATTTAAAAAAAATAGATACCTCCCCCTAATTCTTTTCCAACCCAACCCAGTCTCTTTCTGTTTGATATTTCTTGAGATTTAAATAAGACCATGAATTGGAGCAACTTTATCGAATTCAGCTTTGTTGGAAAAAGGAGTGTGTTATGCTAATTTTTTTCATAGCTGTGAAGGATATGTAACTGCCACTATAAAACGTTTTTAAAGGTTAATCATAATGATATGCCAACAGTTTTCTAACATGATATAGAAAAGCTGAATTTTTTACGCAATAGATGCTTTTTTCCACTGCATACTGACAGCTTCACAAAAACAAATTTTAGGATACTCAAGATGTACTGCTCTATATGTTGGCTTGTTAGCGCAAAAATCAGGCATGGTTGCAGAATGACAAACATACTCCACCCTCATTACAACAGAGTGCAATCACCAGTCAAGCCCTCATTACAACAGAGTGTAATCACCAGCCAAGCTTTGTGATTTCATTAAAAAAAAGAGTAGTAGTAGGGTATATTAGTCAAATTCTTAAAAATATGCTCCAAGACAAAAGAAAACTTCTTAGTAAATGTTTTCACTAAATGTTTTACTAAAGCATTCGTGTTTATGAAAAGAGCAAAAGCCCATTCAAACATTTAGTATGTGCACATTTGGTACATGATCTCCTAACCTCTATGTGACTGACTCATACATTCCACATTCTTAAGAGGATGTTCCAATTTCTTATGGAACTTTTTAACTTGTAATTTTGTTGGCAGAGAAAACTGGTTTGGTATGTTTGTTATGTAGTGACAGGGTTAATGAGTCTAGTGACCTATTGGTCATTCTGCCCAATAGCTCAGCAGATTGTTTGATTGAACCTATTTGGAGCCTACTATAAAAGAGAATACAAGCTATCCACTAAGACGCAATTAATAACTTTAAATGCAAATTCCAGCAATACGCTCTTCTGAATTTGCGTCACTCTTTATGGGCATTGCTTACAGTTCATCAATACAATCTTTTGTACGAATCCAAAATCCTTTTGAAAAAAACGTTACATTCTTTCTGGCAGAGAATGCCATACTTAATTGAAGACTTAACAGTACTGGGATATGGTGCCATTCAAAATCTGCCATGCTACGAAGAGCTTCTCTTGGATATTGAAATACTTACATCATATTATAAACTAAGCAAAATTTTATTACTTTTTTGTTCTGATTTGAAAATAGGCAACTTGGGATGACCCGGGGCGTGGCACGAAAGCAACACAACTGGAGAACAGGTCTTTTATTGCTCCAACTGTGCCCCCAAAGTCCCCACATTCACTACAAGTCTTGGAGCAAAGCTCTCACACGCACCTTCAGAAGCCTCTGGCTGCAAGTAGTCCACTAACAGTAGTACACAACAACCAGGGCCAGCAATCCAATAAGCCAGGTTAGCCAAACAGTAACAAGAGCAAGAAGTTCAGCGAAGCAGGCAAAACCGGGCAAGCCCCACAAGACAGAGTACAGCAATCTCCAGGCGTTGGCAAATGCACACAAGGCTCCACAGATCCAACACTTGTTCCCGACAAATGCCCCTCTCACCAGCACCTGCTTACATCTCAGTCCCCAGGTGTGCCTTGCAAAAGGGGGTGGGGCACTTTCCTCCCTCATAGCCAACTCAATCTGCATTGATCTCGCCTTCTCTTCTCCCTCCTTGTTCTAGGATCAGGAGAGAGTAGTTCTTCCTCTTCTCCTGAACTCTGCCTCTCCTGCTCCTCCCTGTCTGCAGGCCTTACTAATTCAGAAAAGCCTTGCCTGGACTGATGCTGCCCTTCCCTAGTTGCCTCCAAGGCCAACAGAGCTGCCCTCTCAATCTCTGTGGGTTCTTGTTCCAGCTCATCTTCCCCCGCAGATTCAGACTTCGAGGGGGGCATGACACAACTATTGAAATGTTATAGGAACAAAGATAACTCCTAATAAATATATCTGGATATTCCTCCCACCTCCCATGGAGAAAAAATAATTGATAATCTAAATAATTGATCCGGGCCGCTGGCCTTGAGTTTAACACCCCTGTTGTAGAGAGCATTTGCTCCGGATAAATTCAACACACTCCCTTCAGCAGT
The DNA here is from genome assembly GCA_032467955.1 of Pseudoxenodon macrops. NCBI lineage: Eukaryota > Metazoa > Chordata > Lepidosauria > Squamata > Pseudoxenodontidae > Pseudoxenodon > Pseudoxenodon macrops. The sequence goes on along the minus strand of JANHFT010000599.1, from coordinate 123,983 downwards.
TATTGATGGTAAATATAAAAAACAAATCTCTTCCATGTACAACTTTGCCTCTGTGACTCCCACACCATGCAGGATGTTCACATGTCCTGTTGCACTGTAATGTCTATTAGAACCTGTACAATTTATTAATACAGCAATTCCCAGGGAGAGATTGCTACTGGTACGTTTCTATCTTCTAGCACATCATACCAATATCACTACTTCCAATAACACAGTCAAATTGTGCCTTGCTTCTACAAGAAGCAACAAATAGTGTCCAATAAAAAAAAAAGTTCCTTCGATATTTTTAAAATCTTTCCCTCTCCTTTTCCTTTTCTCATAGCATTTAACTCTTTTAATTGCCATTTTCATGATGTATATAGAATTTTATGTATATATGTGTATACATGTACACATATTGGTCAAAATCCCACAATATTTTTTACCATTCAGCTTGAACTGACTCAGATGCTAAGCTCTGATATAGTTGAAGAATACTGATCATCTAGAATCCTGGATACTGAAAAAGTTTTTTAAAAAGTAAACGTTTCCTTAAAATAAACTCAAATTCAAATCCTATTGAAGCTATGCACACATTGATGCAATTAGCTTACAACAATGGGGAAATTGGGTTTTAAAAAAAAGATCTCTGCAAGTCCTTAATGTAAGGTTGTTGGGTTTTTTTTTCTCAGAGACTTCAAGTCAATCTAAATTTCTGGCAAATTCATGGATAGGTCCCTCTAGTTTTCTTGGCAAAACTGTTTTAAGTGGTCTGTCATTACCTTCTTCTGAGATGTTTTTAATTACTCAATTTAGAGCTGAAGGTGATTGGCCTGAAGTGATCCAGCTGGATTTCATACCTAAGACAAGATTAGAATCCCCACTCCCAGTCCAATGTCTTAACCATTACATACACAATGCAAATAAATAAAATCTGCAAGAAGACCTATGGCACGCGTGCCGGATGTGGCACACAGAGCCATCTCTCCGGGCAAGCCAGCCATCACCTGTTGTTCTTCCGGGTTCCAGCACAGTCTTCGCGCTTGCAGAAGGGGTGGAAACCGGAACAGCAGCTCCCTGACGCTCATGTGCGTGCAAGGAAGCTGAGCTTTTGGTTTTTGGTGTTGCATGCATGCCAGCCAACTAGTCTTCGCGCACGCTTGCATGCCAGAAACCGGAAGACCAGGTGACTGGCACACATGCGCCTGCCGGAAATTTGGCTTCTCGGCGTGTACATGCGCGCCGGGAACTGCTCTTTCGGTTTCTGTTGCTCCTGCACTTGGGCTCCCATTTCGGCACTCAGTGCCAAAAAGGTTAGCCAACAGTGATATACAGGTTTCAAGCACTTTTTTTCAGGTGACAAACTTTATTTGAACTTTATGGATTTTAAAAAACTTTATGGAGTTATTAATATAACATGGGATTTCCCTCATAAACATTTTAGTAACTCTAAATATACTAGCTCTCTGATTTAATCATTATGAACAATTCCAATAAATTTATTTATATCCATTTGACATGTATATTGTACTGTCAAAGAGGAGAATCTCATGCAAATGAATGTTACTTGTTGCAAGATTATCTTTGTTGATTGCTGAATTACTGAAAACCTAGCAAACAGGGGGGAAAAATTCCATTGTTGATGCAAACAAAGAATAAAAGGATGAGAAAACAATTCATTATGGTTAATTACTTTAGCACCGTATTTTTGGTGCCAAAATGTAGAAATATTACTTGTGGCCTTGATAACAGAATGAGAATTTCTATTGGCATAAACAATTAATTAACAAGGGTTTACACAGATAAATTTCCAAGTTGGTTCACATGTCATGGTATTCAAATTATATTGTAAACCAGAAACTACACACTACATAAAAATTGAATACTAAAGATACTTTCTTAGAAGAAGCACATTACTAAGTTTTCCTTTGCAAATGAGAACTAAATTGAGATTAAAATATTTTGAAGATAAACAGAAATTAGGGAGTGTTTGAAGTTATGATGGACCTCCCAGAGCTATTTATAATCTGGTTTTGAAGTTCTAACAGCTGTCATTCTGTGGTCACATGATCATATTTTAGACCAGAATTTCCAGCTGTTTTCTACCTCCTGTGTTCATGTGATCATGATTTACAACAATTTTTTTGCCAGGTGTTTATTTCTGGTTTCCAGCAAGAATTAACAACTGCAGTGTTCATTCAAGGGCTGTGGTATTCATTTAACGACTGCTTCAAAAAAGTCATACAAATGGGTGTAGTAATTGTGGTGATCCACTTCATGACTGGCACAACTTAGGACCATAATTCCGGCCCCAATTAGTCATAAATCGAGGACTATGATGTTTCTGCCCATTGGTTCTTTCTGAGCAATGTGATTAAGGATACAATCATTTTTCCAACCCTCATATTCCTCTTTAACTGCAATTGCCAAAAGTTAGTGATCTGGTTCAAATATTTCTTCCAAAATAAATCTTGAATATTTGAAAAGAAAAATGAAATAACTCAATTAATATTAAGAAGGCATGTTTTGTAAAAAGAAAGTAAGTCAAGGTATCCCCGTGTTTTTAATCAACTCCCCAAAAGAAATTTTGTTGCACTTAACAACAAAAGTTAATCCTGCTAATCAGTAAACAGGAGATAATAAAAATGAGTAGCATTGTTTAAATTATCTTATATAGTCATACTGGCCTTGATCAGACATAACACAGGAGAATAAACTTTTGGAGATGGAGGATGCCTCATCTGAAGAAATATCAAGAAAGACCTAGGAAACCTCTGGTGATATTACAGCTAAGCCAGTTTGCAAGTCACCAGAGTACAAACAATAATTAATAATCAGAATTATGCTTGGAGAAATAAAACTAAATTTAAATAATAATTTATAGGGCTGGTTTGTTTCTAACTGCCATGGTTAAGATTAACATAACAGACTAAAAGGCAATTAATCTGAAATAGAAGCAGAAGTTCTGAATCTTCTTGTGCTGTATCAGAAGATGAGAAAAGAGAGAACAATATAGAATGATGATAAAATCTAAGTCATTCAGGTTTATTTTCATAATGCTAAATATTTTAGAATTTTAACCTTCTTTATTGAATTGGATTGTCTCTTCTTTCATGAAAAAGAGGAACTAAAAGACAAGATGTTTCACTATTAATTAAGTATGCAGAGTGAAAGAATGAGAACTAGAACACAGCTGAAATCCTATGCACATTTTTCTTGATGGGTTGGATTGGGCAATATTATTCATAAAAATATGCATTTTCATTTACCGTATTTTTCGGAGTATAAGACGCACCTTTCCTCCCGCTACAAGTGGGTGAAAATTATGGTGCATCTTATACACTGAATGTTGCATCAACCATACTTCAGGGGAGAGGAGATGGAATTGTGGTGGCGGCAGCGGCAATAACCAGCTGATTGGTGGTATTCTGGGAAGGCGATCCAACAGCCAATCCAAGAGGTGAAATTCAACCAGTTCGGTCAAACCGTTTGTTAAACTTGTGTGGAGAATCGGTTGATCCCACCACTTCCTGCCCTGTTCATCGAGCAATTCGCCGAAGATGCCCTGCCACTCTACCGCCTGGCCTGCTGCCCCACCTGGCCTGTCGCCCCGCCTGGCCTGCCACCTGCCTGCCGCCACACCAGAGTGGAAGAAACAGGTAGATCAGCTGTAAAAAGTAAAAGATAAAAGCAAGCACAGCTTTTGTGGGCTTTCTGCAAAGTGGCCACATTTAGAGGTGGACATGAAAGATTGGATCACACGTCACCAGAATAATGGCTTCGCAGTTTCCACAAAAATGGTAATATACGAAGCCAAACGCATTGCTGTACAGAAAGGCATTCAGGATTTTACCGGATCACCATCGTGGTGCTTCAGGCCTTGCTATGCGCACCAAAACTAGAATTGCCCAAAAACTGCCAAAATAAATGAATCTAAGTTTCTGTCTTTTCATACATTTGTAATAGACGGCGGGAAGAAAAATAATTTTGAAATTGGCCAGATTGGAAATATAGATGAAGTCCCACTAACCTTTGATGTGCCATCTAATAAGACTGTTGATGTGAAAGGTGCCAAAAGCATAACTGTGAAAACCTCAGGACACGAGAAAACACATTGCACGGTTATGTTGTCCTGGTGTATAGACAGCACCAAAGTGCCACCGATGTTAATATTCAAAAGGAAAACCTTTCCAAAAGAAGTAATTCCAAAAGGTGTTGTTGTGCATGTCCATGAGAAAGGATGGAGGGACAAAAATGGAATGAGAGTATGAGTTGAAAATGTGTGGTCGAAGCGTCCTGGAGGACTTCTGAAAAAACCTGCTTTATTAATGCTCGACCAGTTTAGAGCATATATGCGCGAAACCACAAAGAAAAGATTTAAAGAAGTGAAGGCTCATCTAGCTGTAATTTCTGGGGGTCTTACCAGCCAGTTGCAACCTGTTGACATTTCCATCAACAAACCATTTAAAGACTAGATGCGAGAAGAGTGGAACAAATAGATGACTGCTGGTAATCATGATCTGACACCTACTGGACGAATGAGGAGGCCCACTATCACTCAAGTTTGTGAATGGGTGAAAACATCATGGCACTCAGTGAAGGACAAAATCATTCCATGGCCATTCAGAAAATGGGGCGTTAGCAACGCCTTAGATGAAACGGAAGACGATATCATATATGAAGGTAACAAAGGAAGTGATATCAGTGATTGTGAGCAACTGAGCTTCCTAAACTCTGACACTAGCGATGATGAATTCTTGGGGTTTCCAGAAAATTAGAAGAGTGCTTGAACCTTAAAGTCTCTCCACATTTGTTAATGACAGGGATGATGATTCTTAATACCGCTGAAATGTTGAAACGTTACTCTGCTATATTTTATTAAATATATTACTACACCATTTGGTTCTGAATATTTTTTTTCTTGTTTTCCTCCTGTAAAACCTAGGTGCGTCTTACAGTCAGGTGCGTCTTATAGTCCAAAAAATGTGGGTACCTTGCACTTTCTTCATATATTGGATAAAGAAAATGAAAACCTATGCAACAAAATGATCATCAGAAACTCTCAAGCACAGCTCTTGTGATTACATAGATACATCCATACAGTTTTTTTGACAGCTAGTAATTTTCCCAGATTAATTGGGGTGGGGGTAGGGGAGTTCAATCAAGATCAGCCAGGTTGTGCCTCCTCCTATGACATTTAATGAACAGTTTACAGTTCATAAATTACCGTTTAATAAATGCAGTAACCGAGTAGTCTAGTCTCCTGCAGGAAATTGGATTAGAAGACCTCCAAGGTTCCTTCTAACCCTATGATTCTAGTCCTAATAATTTGTTATTAAATTACAAGCTGTAGAGAGCAGCAAGTATAATATAATAGCACTTTAAGATGTTTTCTCTATTTAATAAGATGCTAAGTTTTTCCCATCATCATTCCTTATTTGTATAAAGACTAAAATCAATTGGAAAGAAATATAAAAACAATAAAAATCTGGCAGCCCTTGAAAAAAATAAACAGGATTTGACATACCTATGAAAGTCTACATATCAAGATTAAAATTGTCCACTAAAATATAAACATTTGACGTGCATGCATGCATGAACAGCAAATAGAGAATACAATTTTTCAGACTTCTCTCCATCTCAACCAAATTGTTCCACTTCTATAACTAGATATACATAGATGCTGGGACATGAAACCCAAAGTAAGAATTTAAAGCCAAGGGTGACATCTAGTGGACACTGAATGATAAGAGGGGGGAAATCAAAGAACAGACAGGATTGTACTAAATATTTTTCTGGTTTTATTTTTAGGTTTAAAGCAAGAGATAGAACACACACATTGTTTTCCCTGCCCCCTCTCTTTTAATTGAAAAATGTGCATTTTATCCTTCTTCTATTTTTTGGCATGATTTTCTAATAAACTGCAATTTTTATTTTCTTTATATCTTAATTTTCTTTCTAGTTTAGTTACTGGAGCAATCCTAGCCAATCAGAAATTACATAATCAACAGATGACATAGAAGTTCAATTGGATTAATCAATCAAAATCTCTGACAGCAGTCAAAACCTTTTCATAGATTCAAGCTAGTTATTGATATACCGCTAGTTTATGCCAATTATGAAGACATCACCAACGTTCAGTCCTTAAGTGCACAAGTGAAAATATAAGGCATCTATAAATGGCATTCTGAGCCATTTGAAATTGCAGTCCATTCTGATACTGGAAGATTCTACAAAACAATTTGTGATATAATATGGCTATCAGTTGCTTAAAGATAAACAGAAATTTTGCTTGGTTTAAAACACAAAATCCTTTTATCTGCCTGCCTATCTATCTAGTTAGCTTCTCAGCCATTTGCTTTCTAAAACAATACAAAATATGCAACATGGCACCTATGGATGCAACAAGAGTATGCTAACAAAGCTTTTCCTTGTATCTCCTAAAACAGCTATGAGAATCAAGCAGCTCTCTGGAGCAGGATTTGCAGGATCTGAAGGAGTTTTCTTGCTTTCCAAAAATCAGCCAGTCAAGGAGTTCAATTACCGGGACAGTTGGTCTGTCTGTCTGCCTATCTATTTTTTACTTTCCAAATTTTGGGTTGTGAATGTATAAACACAGATTTTGCTGTATGGAAGGACTTATCTGTAAAATGTTTTTTAAGGAGTAAAGCATACAAACCCGAATTTCTTGAAGATTGTGAAAATTGTTTCCTACTCTCACAGAGATTTTGCTTGGAGTATAACTTTCATCAGATTTATAATCCGCATAAATACATAATGTCTTCACAGTAGTTTTTCTTCTGGAATTAAATAATTGCAAAATCAAAATTAGATGACAAAAATGTATCATGGTTAAGTAAGATTTAGTAAAACAGTATCATTCTTTGGAAACATTGCAACTTGTTCGAACAGTAGGTTAAATCCAAAACAAATGAATACTGGAAAGAATTCAATTTTTTTCCTATCTGAAATGTAGTTTTATATACATTACTGTATCCTTGGATTCATTAATTATCCCAAGATTCAAATTCTAAGCAATTTTATTTTTTTATCTGAGTATTTAAGATTTGTAACATTAACCAAATATTTGTAATTTGAAGTTTTTAAAAATATAATCTAGAGTAATTCATATCTTTCAACTTTTATTTCATTCTAAAGTAAAGTGTAAACAATAAGCTAGGCTTTTTTTGCATATCAAAAGTGGATGGAATAAAAATACAATATTAAGTTACAACAGTGAAAGAATAATTTGTATTATTAAACACCTGAGATTTTGTGGCCATGAATTAAAGTTAAATTATTAAAACACATATCCAAATTATAATATAAATATAGTAATATAAAAGCAAATGTATACTTATACTTATTTTCAAAAATTAGTAATTTTTTACATTTTTTTACAGGCAATTACAGGCATGAATTTCTGATGGTTGCACTGTCCTGGGGTCATGTGATCACCATTTGAGACCTACCCAGCCAGCGTCTGATAAGCAAAGTCTATGGCGGAAGCCAGACCACACAATTCACTTAACAACTTAAGTGAGTCATTTAAAAACTATAGCAAAAAAGATCTTAAATGAGGCGCAACTCACTTAACATCTTCCTTGCTTAGCAAGAGACACACTGGGATCAATTGTGGTTGTAGATCCAGGACCACCTATAGTGATACATTTCCAGTGAATGCAGGAACATCAGAAGTTCTGTCATTGAAACCATTCAGGAATCTGGTACAAAATAACTCTGAAATGGTGACCAAATGGGCCATGGGATATCGTGTGTATGTACCGTATTTTTCGGAGTATAATACTCACCGGAGTATAAGATGCACCTTATTTTTTGGGGAGGAAAATAGGGGGAAAAATCTACCTACCAGGTATTCATTTGGCTAGCGTCCTTAGTCTGGTCAGCTTTAGCATATGATTTTATCCCCTGGTTAGGACCGAAAAAAAGCTTCTAAAACACAGCTGATAAAAGAGAAGCAATGAAAAAAGTCTGCAAAGACTTAGGGCTGCAAAAAAGCTTCTTCAGAAGAATTAGCAATGAAAAAAGTCTGCAAAGATAACTTCACTTGTTAGCGCCTTGTTAGGGCTGCAAAAAAGCTTCAAAAAAGCTACATTCAGAGTATAAGACGCATCCAAAATTTCAGCATCTTTTAGGGGGGGGGGAGTGTGTCTTATACTCTGAAAAATACGGTAAATTGTATAAGAGATTTAAAAAATAAATGGTAAATGCAAATAATGAAAAATACTGGTGCATAAAATATTCACTACCTGAACTGGATGTTGACCAAATGAGGCTGTGATCCATCAGATTGCCAGTATGTTTCTAGGTTATCATCTCGTAACTGATCCACCCCAAAGCCTATTTTGAATATACAGAAGCAGACAGTCTTCAGCAACAGTAGCATACAAGTAGATAGATGCTTTCAGTGTTTTAGCATTTTCTATGTTTCCAAAAGTGCCATGCTACTAAAACTCTTTATGTCTGTGATCTTTAACTGGGCGGAATGGTGCATCATACGGTAAAATTTATAACCAAGGTACTTCAAATGGGCTAACTAAAGAATAAGTTCAAAATCTAGGGCCCATGACCCGCATGGAACTGAAATTTGGCAAATTTTATAAGGCATTTTATGATGTAAACATATATAAAACATTTCCCATTGTCAACTCCTGATGTTTGACTATCTTATACAGTTCAGCATGGGCTATTTTCATGGGCAGGTACACCTTTGAATATCTCCCTGAATCTTTTAAGATTTTTTCCACTACATTAGAAGCTCTGTCACTGTTTAAGGCATTGAGGAATCTGGTAAGGAAATCAGAGATGGGTTCCTACTGGTTCTATCCGGTTCTATAGAACCGGTAGTAACTTCGCAATGATGTCACGGAGTCGGTTCCATCAGTGTCTCTGTGGGCACCGCCATCTTGGATTTTGTTTTTATTGCTGCACACACACTTCAAATGTGTACCCGCAGCATGACCCTAAACGAACTGGCAGCAAAAATAAGCAGAATCCACCCCTGAAGGAAATGTGTCTGAAATGATGACCCAAAGGGCCATGGGTTGTTCAATGGTAATCTAAAAAGCTCTTGCTAGTGAAAAGTAGTAACGCACATTCTATATTCCTGAACTATTTTCTTGGACCCCAAATGCCTAAACCACTTAAGTTTGATTGTCATAGCAAATTTAAATTAAATCCAAAGTTACTTTTTACTTGTAAAGGGAGTTTCTGGCCGGTTTATAAACAAGATGCTTCTGCATTACCCGGTTTACAAGATGAAAGAGACCAAACAGCCTGTGAACCTATTTCTCGAACAGTTCCTGTCCTTTCCAGCTGTTTTGGATCTGCACCAGGAGGAGTCTTGTTAGCAGTGGTCATTTTTCACTAGGAAAAAAAAATTAAAAGTATATTTAAAATATTCCACATTCATGACAATAGGGACAGAAAGGAAAATGTTGAAAAGGTCTGCCGCAAATGTAGCAATCTTGAAATTTTTTAGGTGACCTTCCTCCTCCCTCATTTTTTCCAGTGTTTCTCATTTTATGGACCTAATGGCTTATAATTGCTTTCGACTAAGAATAGAAACATATTTTTTGGTTAATAAAAACAAGAACGAGAGTATGTTTAGGAATTTTAAATTTAAAACAAAATATAAGACTGGAAAAAAAGGATTGAGGTTAATCATGCTTATAATAAATTCTTGCATAAGCTAACCAAGAAAAAGGTCTACCAATCCACTAAACAGAACTGGATGTGGCTGTGCTATTTATTGGCTTATCTGCAGTTCTCTCTATAGCCCCAAATTATTACCTTGTGGATTTTACTAGAGATTAAATATTTCACAGAATAACAAATGAGGGAACGAACCACCCAAATTGTATCCTTTATCCAAACTCCCCGAATTCACTTTTCTCATTAGTTGAGAAACATTGATGTAAAGGAACATAAAGTAGGATCTAGAACAGGATATGTGACTTTTTATTTTCCTGTAAGTAAAACTCAATAATGGGACTGTGTCTTAGATCAGGGATCTCCAACCTTGCCAACTTTAAGCCTGGTGGACTTCCAGAATTCCCCACCCAGCAAAACTGGCTGTTCTGGGAGTTGAAGTCCTCCAGGCTTAAAGTTGCCAAGGTTGGAGACCCCTGTTTTAGATTAAAGCCATTACAAGTCTAAAATAAAAAATCAGCACAGTTCCATCCAGGAGTCCTTGAAAAAACCAAAATATCGGAAAATGCCTATTTTTCTTATATAATTGATGATTCAACCAATTTATTTTATACTTGAAAATAATCAACGATGAATTTGAGTATAACTAAGAGTTACGGAATAAAGGAGTCATCCATACATGAAACATCACAAGACAATTTTTGCTGAAATCATATCACATTATATTTTTTGCTGATATTCATCTTTAATTTAAAAATAAAAGAATAAAATTATATTTCAGAGAGTTAGCTGTAATGGTAATAAAAATTAACAGGAATGATTTATAAGATAATTACACAATGGGAAAATTCAGAAAGACCTTTAAAGTGTATTAATTACAGCTACTGGAGTGATTTCAAATGTATTAATAGCAAGAAGAGTTTCCAGTGTGTTAGATCTTCTTTCCAAACTGTTTTTATATTATTTAAAATGTCAAGAATCTGTGGTTTGTGGCCACGTGTTAATTTTCTTTTGGAAAGCCATTTTCCATTTTAATAATATGGCCCTTTATTATTAAGAATCTTCCCATGACATTAAAAAGAAAGTTTCCCTAGACACAGGATTAAAAAACAAATACCATATTTTTCAGTTTATAAGACGTACTGTCCCCCCAAAAAATGTGGGTGGAAATGTCTGTGCGCCTTATTGAGCGAATGTTGCCAAAGCCCCGCCCACCCGCTGGCCTCCACCCTTCGGCCTCTGCCTCAGGGATGGGTTCTAAGTTACCTTGCCGCGTGGGCATGCCACGTGGGCATCGTAGTCACCGCCTATCGCCACCACCCATCTTAGTCACTGCCTATCGCCGCCTCCAAGTGCCCCATTTTTGGCCTCCGCATGTCCCATTTTTGGCCTCCGCACCCTCCATTTTCGGCCCATTCCAGGTGGTGGGGATAGGTGGTGGCAGCGATCCCCACTGCCTGGAACAGCTGATAGGTGGTATTCCGGAAAGCAGATCCAACCACCAATCAGCTGCTCGTACTAAATCAGGCTGTGCTGAAGCTGACCAGGATGTTTGCTGTAAGGAGTCAAATTGCTGGGAGGCAGAGGTAGATTTTTTTTCTTGTTTTCCTCCCCAAAAGCTAGATATGTCTTATAGTCCGAAAAATATGGTATTTAGGAAATAATAATCAGTTCATCACTTAGCTGTGTTATAGAAATAATGCAGGTATTTGTAATTAGATTTCTGTGTATGTAGATGGTTTACAAGTTTGTTACATTATGATTTATTTATACCTGCCCAAAATAATCTTTTTATAAGTGAAAAAAATCAGTTACCAATTAGTTAAAGCCACTATGATAGCAGATGAAATCTATCAAAGACAGCCTTAAATAGAAAATTGTCCAAAGTCTAACTAAATGACATAGATGAAGTGGCAGGACAAAGCTTGATTTGGTATTCCAAAGATCTTGAGTCTCTACTAAAATACTGTATCTTGTTCCTCCAATAATCCAACATTATTGATCTTAATGGTATAGTGCAATATCGGGTTTTCAATTTCAATCATACAGAATGTAAAGGATGTATGTTTGTGTTTTTATTTTTATAGTTATAATGTACACTGAAGATGGCATTTAATTTCGTTGTACCATGTGCAGTGGCCATAAAGTAAACTAATTAATTAACTAATTAGCCACAATGGTGAATAGAAATATCTGCAAGAAATAGCAATAGCATTTAGATTTATATGCCACTTCACAGTACTTCACAGCACTCTCTAAGCAGTTTACAGAGCCAGCATGTTGTCTCAAACAATCTGGGTCCTCATTTTACCGATCTCAGAAGGGTGGAAGGCTGAGTCAAGTCAGGATTGAACTCCTGGCAGTGGGCAGAGTCATTCTGAAATGCTACATTCTAACCATTGCACCACCATGCAGTGGGACCACAAGCTATTCCAAGTAATATAAAATAAAGACGCTAAAACATTCTGGGACTTTAGAATTCAAACAGACAAGCACCTGTCACTTAACACACTAGACAATGATTGTTGATAATTATAAGACAATAAAGTCTGGATAGCAGACACTTTGCAGTAGGTGGAGACAGCAGAAGAGAAAGAATTGGAGAAAAATCACAAAATGCAAAGACCTCCATATGGAAAAGAAACAACTTCGGCAAGATAAAGCAAAGACAGCAACAATAATAATAGTGCCTTGGATGCCATCTCAAAAACATCTGGAGCACCACATGAACACCATTGGCATTGACAAAATCACCATCAGTCAATTGCAAAAGGCAGCTTGACTTGGAACAGCTTACATCTGCAATGATATCTTTAACACCATCCAACAACAGCATCTGCCTATCCCAGAACTTGGGAAGAACTTGCAAAGTGGATAAAAATGCCAAATCCAGGCTAAACATCTGGTTGATTGTGAGACCAACACAGATTATAAAAGCAGATCTAACTTAAGAGATGCCCTGTGGTTTGTTCCCTTCATCCTCTTCTTGCAAACTACACAACTCACTGTGTAAAAGAGGACTTGCACGGAGGACCTCTCCTATTGATTTTACTCCTGCCCAAAGAAAAGCTTCATATTTTCAGCTTCCACTCCCCTGCAATCATTAGTTAATATAGGACACTTTGGCTTAGGTGGTATTTTTTAAATCTTTCTTTCCGGTTTTGATTAGAGGAGAGCTGTGATTCTTCTACAGATTTCTGCCATGTTAGATGTCTATATGCTTTAGACAAATTGAGGATTATCAGCGCTTATCTCTTTTTATAGCCTTTTCAGACATTATTCGCTGTCCTCTAAGAGTGACCTGACAGGGATAAAGACTGCCACTAAATCTCAAATCTTCTTGAGAATGAATTATACCCTGCAGTTGAGAAAAAGCAGGCGTCATTTTGGAACTTTTCTTCCATATCTAGGGCTTTCTATAACATTTTGCCTGATAAAGTGGTTTGGAAAAGTTCAAAGTTTGCAACACATTTTTATGCATTTTGCTGATTCTTAATAATTTGGGTTTTTTTAATAACTGCAGTGTGCTAGTCTTGTATAACATTCAGCATCATGTTTGGTAATTTCCTGGAAGAAAAGTGGATTTCCACAGGCATTTGACAGAGTAGAAAACAGGATTCAAAGGACTTAACAGACTTTTCTTTCAAATTCTGCAGGTCTCCACTTTTGTCCTAATGGAACTCTTTGAAAAGATGTGCAGGACAGTAGTGAGGAATTTGTTTAGCGTAGGCAGGGATCAGAAATCATTTCATTTCTATTTAAACTCAGCTGTATCCAGCTTTCTATGTGGATATAGGTCAAGAACCGGTGAGAACTTTTCTCCATAGGTATTTCCTTGTTTCCCCAAAACTCACTGCAAGATGTCACTCCATGACCCCTTCTACACAAATGTGTAAATTGCAAGGGTACAGTGTTGTATATTTTCTTTTGTGTGTACTCTCCAACATTTGACAGGTGAAAATTGTATCCTGTTGGGCTTGTGTGGGTAAGGTTGAAGAGTCAAATCTAGCAACCCGTTATCTAGAAGGTAACAGAGAGTTAACCCAATAACCAACCTTACCTAACACAAAGATGTGTGCATTCAGATCATAGCATAATAAAGTTGCAAGGTACCCATACGTATCCCATACGTTACTGAATCTATCTTTCTGCTTCAGAGTACAATGTACTCTGAGCTTCACCTTACTTTAGATAACTTCATGGACATTTCCATGCTGTTCTGACTTGGGCTTCCTTAAAAAGCATGAAGCAGAGTTTTAGTCCTGGCAAAGCTCCTTTTATTTACATGGTTGTGAATTTCTTTCATTCACAGTCAGCCAGGTTTGGCAAACAGTCTTTCAGAGGAATATTTATCAACACAAACCTTATCTCGCTTGGAAAGCTGCCAGGGAACTAGTTTCCAAACACAGGACAAGGCAAAACCTGGCACAGAGTCTCTTATAGCCATGAACAGAACTTTCCACTCTTGAAACAGCCAAACGAATGAATTGTTTCCTGCAAAAGCCCACTCTCTGTTCGCTCCTCTTTTGTTTCCTATGAGAGGGGCCAATCACCTCCAAGGTGTGTCTTTACTCCCAAGTTGACCCTGCTTTCTTAGTTATTCTTGTCTCCTGGCAGCTCTGTGCATGCGCACACTGGGAACAGGCTCCAGCTGTTCCTCTGACTCACTGTTGTCTAGCTCCTTCTCTGCCTCCGATGCG